>WNHD01007727.1:3428-15372 GCA_011057455.1 Ganaspis sp. Gsp50
CATTAAACAAACATTAGTTTGTTTAAACAAACTTTAATTTGCATTAAACAAACATTAGTTTGTTTAAACAAACTTTAATTTGCACTAAACAAACCGTAGTTTGTTTAAACAAACTTTAGATTGTTTAAAAAAATTTAATTTACATTAAACAAACATTATTTTGCATTAAACAAACATTAGTTTATTTAAACAAACTTTTGTTAGTACTTAACAGACATTTGTTTGTATTAAACAAATATCGGTTACATTAAACAAACATTTGTTTGCATAAAAAAACATTTGGTAGAACGTAGATTAAATAAACATTTGGCCCAATTATTTAACCCAAAGGATTACAAAACTTATTTATTTGATTCAAATAACTAAAAATGATATTTATTTGACTCAAATAAGTACAATGCCTATTTATTTGATTCAGATAATTTCAGTACCGATATATTTGACCCAAATCGACAAACAATCTACTTATTTGACCCAACTCAACACACGACACATTTGACCGAAATTGGTCCAGGAAATATTTTATTATACCCAAATAAAGTCAAAATTGACTCAACAATAAAATTTTGACCCAAATAATCACGAATCCAAATCTATTTGACCCAGAAAAATTTCCTTTTTCAAAAATTAATTTCAACAATAACAAATAGACTGAACTTCAATCCGCAAATAGGAACGAATTTTCCCATGCTACAGAAGACCTTTAAATGTGATTTTTCATTAATATTTTTTGTTTATTTTGGCTCCGGGATACTATTTAGTTTGATTTGGTCACGGGCGTTTTTTCCCTAGATTTGGCCGTACGTGCACACGTCCTTCATGAAATCCGCGGTCTGTCGCCCGGGCCGGTCATTTGTCGTAGTCAAGATTTATACATTCGGTAACGCGGGTTTCATTGATGAAGAAAAAAAAGTCAGTGCGAGACCTTGAATTACACAACAAGTAAGACAACGGGAGCTCCGTCATTCTGGAGCAGCAAACGTCGCCACCTTAACTCCCTATAAAAGAGCCGGAATGGACAGTGCTGATATTAGTTCGCGTTTCCGCAGCTTAAACATACAACAAACATGTTCTTCGAGGTACGTCCCAGTGTTTCCTGCATCACTTGTCTAAATCCGGAATATAATCCTGTGCTTTGCTAACTTTGTGCATTTCTCTTATCTGACCGTAACGATTATCGGCTCCTTTAGTGCAAAAGTTTCGGTTTTATTTTCTTACTTTAATTTTTAAGTCGAAAAATTGTGCTTTTTCATCCACTGTTGACAATTTTTGAATTCGAGACACATGGAGCCAAATGACGCTTGTTTAAACAATTTTATATTAGAGTACTTTTTATTTTTTAATTATTTTTTTATTTTAGACGGTTTTTCTATTTTGAACATTCTCGTTATTCTAAACAGTTTCTTGTATTGTAAACAATTTTTGTGTTGTAAACAATTTTTTGTAATGCAAACAATTTTTTGTAATGCAAACAATTTTTTGTAATGCAAACAATTTTTTGTATTGTGTTCAGGACAGTATTCTTTATTCTAAACGATTGTCAGTATAAACAAGTTTTTGTATTCTAAACAATTTTTTGTATTGTGAAGCATTTTTTGTATTGCAAACAAGTTTTTGTATTCTAAACATTTTCTTGTATTGTAAACAATTTCTTGTAATGCAAACAATTTTTTGCAATTCAAACAATTTTTTGTATCGTTTTCTGGACAGTATTTTTTATTCTAAACGATTGTCAGTATTCTAAATAATTTTTGGTATTGTGAACAATTCCTTGTATTGCATTCTAAACAGTATTTTGTGCTCTAAACATTTTTTTTTTATTGTAAACAATTTCTTGTAATGCAAACAATTTTTTGAATTGTGTTCTGAACAATATTTCTTATTCTAAACAAGTGTTTGTATTCTAAACAATTTTTTGTATTGTGAACAATTTTTTGTATTACATTCTAAACAGTATTTTATATTCTAAACAATCTTTTGTATTTTAAACAATTTCTTGTAAAGCAAACAATTTTTGGTATTGTATTCTGAACAATATTTTTTATTCTAAACAGTTGTCAGTATTCTAAACAATTTTTGGTATTGTGAACAATTCTTTGTATTGCATTCTAAACAGTATTTTGTGTTCTAAACATTTTTTTGTGCTGAAAACAATTTCTTATATTGTATTCTGAATAATATTTTGTAATATAAACATTTTTTTAGTACTATAAGCAAATTTTTGTATTCTAAACAAGTTTTTGTATTCTAAACAAGTTTTTGTATTCTAAACAATTTTTTCCTGTTTTCTAAACAATATTTTATATTCTAAAGAGTATTTTGTATTCCAAAGAGTATTTTGTATTCTAAACAAGTTTTTGAATTGTCATCAATTTTTTGTATTGTAAACATTTTTTTGTATTGTAAGAACAATTTTTGTATTGTATTTTAAACAATGTTTTGTTATCTAAACAGTTCTTTTGTATTTTAAACAAATTTTTGAATTCTAAACAAGTTTTTGTATTGTAAACAATCTTTTACATTGCATTCTAAACAGTATTCTGTATTCTAAACAATTTTTTGTATTATAAACAATTTTTTGTACTGAAAAATTTTTTATTTTGTATTCTAAACAATATTTTGTAATTTGAACATTTCTTTAGTATTCTAAACAAATTTTTGTTTTCTTAACAAGTTTTTGTATTGTAAACAATTTTTTGTACTGTTTTCTGAACAATATTTTGTATTCTAAACAGTATTTTGTATTCCAAACAAGTTTTTGTATTGTAAACAAGTTTTTGTATTGTAAACAATTTTTTGTATTGTGAACAATTTTTTGAATTCTATTTTAAACAAATTTTTGAATTCTAAACAAGTTTTTGTATTGTGGACATTTTTTTGTATTGTATTCTAAACAGTATTTTGTATTCCAAACAATTTTTTGTATTGTAAACAATTTTCTGTACTGGAAACAATTTTTTAATATTGTATTCTGAACAATATTTTGTACTGCATTCTAAACGATATTTTGTATTCTAAATAGTATTTTGGATTTTAAACAAGCTTTTGTTTTCTACAAAAATTTTTGTTTTCTAAACAATTCCTTTGTATTCTAAACAGTATATTTTTTGCAATCAATGTTATTTATTTGAAAAAATTTTAATATTCTTTAGTTTTGTTGGTTTCTTAACAATCTTATTTAGTCTAAAGACTTCTTTATTTTATACAATTCCATTATTGTAAGTAAGTTTGTGTTATATTTTGTATTCCAAATAATTTTAATATATTCTATACATTTCTTGTATTCTAAACAATTTTGTATTATATTTTGTAATGTGAAAAGTTTTTTTTAAACCGTTTTTCATTATTGTTAACAATTTCGGTAAAGAAAACAAATTGGTATTTTAAACAATTCTTGTATTCTAAACAATTTTAGTATTCTAAACAATTCTTGTATTCTAAACATTTTCAGTATTCATCATTCTTCTATTCTAACAACTATTTTATGGTGAATCATTTAGATTATATAATTCTGCTATAATGAATTAATTTTATTAAACAAATTTTTAACTCCAAATAAAATATTTACTGCATTTATTGACATTTTACTGTAAACAATTTTTTTTTCTAAACATTTTTTTATTAAAAAGAACGATTATTTCATTGTAAACAATTTTTTAAATTTTAAACAAAATTCAAAAGAAATTCTTATTTGTAAGTATTTTGTAATTTAAACTATCTTTGTTCATACTTAACAATTTTTTAAAAAAAATTATTTTACTTTAGGATCTTAGTAATTCAAAAAAGTAATTCATTCTAAATCAATTTTTTACCTAATACAATTTTTAAAACAATTAATTAATTAATAAAATATTTTTTTTCTTTTTATATGAATTGAAATTTTTTGTATGAATAAATATGAATATGTATATTTTTTGACAAAGTAATTTCTCTCGCTTTAATTTAAAAAATATTTTCTAATTTAGCCTAGAAAAAATAATAGAAAAAAAAATATCGATTGGAAACATAGTACGGTTTACTTTAAACAAATACGGTTTTATTTTATAAATAAATAATGTTAAAAAAATTCTATATTTACTGTAAACAATCCTTCATATTTAAAATTTTACCGCACTTTTTTTGAAAACAATTTTTTTACAGGTCGCAGCTCTTTTAATTGTGGCAGTTGGCAGCAATGCGGTTATCACGGAATACGACGGTTACGGATACGGTGACGTTGGCTACAATGGTTTAGCAGACGGATACGGATACGGGGCGCCACTTCAGCAAGTTGGTTTAGTGCCTGTTGTAAACAAAGTTGCATACGGTCCTGGTTATGCTGGTTATGGAGGTTATGGTCACCATGGTGCCTACGGCAACGGTTACCTTGGTGGTTACGGAAACGCTTACCTCAACGGTTACGGAAATGGTTACGGAAACGTTTACGGACACGATGGACACGACGGACATCACGATGAGCACCACGATTCCTACGTAAGTCATTTTTACCATTTCTAACCTAAAAGTGAACTATGAATTTTTCCATTCTCACTTTACTAATTAATTTTTCAAAACTAAAACACGAATATCTAATTAAATCCATTCCAAATGTTTATCTTTATTTATTTTTAAATAAAAACAACGTTTTTGCAACTTAAAAAAAATTTTCCACTTCGAGAATCGAACTCCAGCTGAACTTTTACAAACCGGTCGTTTTACGATCAAGCTACCACGAGAAGCTCTATTCTTTATTCATTAATATTTTTATTATTATTATTATTATTTTGTCATTGGATTTTTAATAAAATTTGAGTACTCGTCCAAAAGTATCATGGTCTTGAATCATTTTGTTATTATTATTATTTCTATTATTATTATTATTTTTATTATTTTTATTATCATTTTACCAAAAAATGGTCTCAATCTTAAATTTCTTTTTATTATCATCCTTTGTACGAAAACGAGAATAATTATGCTAAGATTATTTATTTATCCATGTTTTTAATTATTCATATTTTTAGTTATTTAAATATTTATTTATACTGATTCATTACCGCTAAGTATTCTAAACTACGAAGAAACATGTGGCAAGTACTTTTTTACGTTGAAAAAAAATACCGAGACCGAGAATCGAACTCAAGCCAATAATCCACAAACCGGTAAACAACTCACTGAGCTATCTCAACTTTTTGTCAAGAATTTCGTTCATCTGACAAAAAATGTTCTTTTTCTTGACTTTTGAGACAAAATGTACGGTTTTTGAAACATTTTTGGATTACAAAATAATAAACACGACAAAATTGAAAATAATTTAAAAAATTTTGACCTTTAATTATGATAAAAAAATAAAAAAATAATAAAATACGATAAAAAAGTTAATATCACAAATAAATAATAGTCCACATTCATTTCCAAAATTTTAAATATTATTGCAAACGAAAAACGTATTAATTACGTACTAATTAAATTTTTTAAATGTACAAAATATTTGACTTGGAGGTGAAATGGTTCTCTTGATTCTGTGTGCTTTTCAAGAGATAAATGAGAAAAGGCATAATTAGAATCAGTCCAGGATAAATTCGAGATAAAAAATTCTTATACGCCATACTTGAATGAAATTATTTAACTTGAGGTTTCATTTTGAAATTATAAAAAATAATGCTATAATTATGCTTTCAGCATAATTATACCGCTTGTGTTCAAACGAGTAAAACTTCTATCACAGATTTCATTGAAATGAGAATGAAAAGTAAAAATAAAATTAGCAACAAGAGAGAACTTTTATAAATGACTTTTCCACATACGCATTATTTCGGTTACGACAATTTTGATTTAATTTTTAACAATTTAATTTAGTTTTAAAAAATTTAATTCAGATTTTAACAGATTTAATTCAGTTCTTTACAATTTAATTTATTTTTTGCAACTTAAATTTAATGTTTAATATCTGAAAATCAACATTTCACAATTTTAATTTAATTTATCTACAAATAAAACAAGATTTTAGTCTAAAATCAATTTCTTTTAAAGACAAAATATTTTACAACCAATTTTTCACAAATTGCATTTAAAAATAGTGAATTCTCTATTAAATAGAGTGAAAAATAGATTTTCCAGGCGTGTAAATGAAAATCAATGACACTTGCAACTATAGCTGAATCGTTTATCGCCGAGTTTGTAAATTATCCGCTCGGGTTCGAATCTCGGAGTCGGAATTTTTTTCCAACTTTCTACATGCTTTGTTGTATTTAAAATACATAAAAATAAATAACTGTAAATAAATACAAATAGTAAATAATTGTTTAAGAAAATATTTGGATAAATAAAAACCAATTAGTATAAATAGAATAATTATTAATTTTAATAATAATAATTAATTACCAATTAGTAAAAATATTTAAAATAAAAATGCCATTAATAAAAAATGACAATAATATAAAAACAAACATAGAAAAGTAAATATTTAAATGAAAAAAAAAAATTTTGTAAACATTTAAAAATAATTTTTCAGGCATATCCAAAATATGCATACAACTATGGAGTGAACGACCCCGTTACTGGGGATGTTAAAAGTGCTCATGAAGAACGAGATGGTGATGTCGTAAAGGGATCTTATAGTCTAAACGAGCCCGATGGCACTGTTCGAATTGTGGAATACACTGCCGACCCTCATAATGGTTTCAATGCCGTTGTTAAAAAAATTGGACACGCAGTTCATCCCACACCTGTCGCCAAATACGTTGCACCAGCCCTCGTCCCCACCCATGGACACTTAGGATATTAAATTTATTTATTTATTTAAATCTCCACTGCCAAAAGTATTTTTAACGCTTACTGTAATCCAAAAATGCTGATATTTATTTATTCTCGGAAAATTATTATAATAAATTAATTATATAGAATATTCAAAGTGCAGTAAACTCTCGATAAGAGTCCGGATCTTGAAATGAACTTGTTGAGAAAAATGCAGTAAAATTCGTGAAAATTATTTCAGTTCGAGATTCCAGTGTATCTATAAATTTCAGTATATCGAGATTGTAGTATATCGAGAATGTAGTATATCGAGATTGTAGTATATCGAGAAAGTAGTATATCGAGATTGTAGTGTATCGAGTTCGTAGTGTATCGAGGTCGCACTATTTCGAGATTGCAGTGTATCAAGATTATAGTATATCGAGATCGTAGTGTATCAAAGTTGTCTAATATCGAGGTGGCAGTGTATCGAAGTTCCAATACATCGAGGTCACAGTGTATTAACAGTAACACAATATTCACAAGCGTATTTTCTTAATACACTGGGACCTCGATTTATTGCGCTTTGCGATAAAACATTGCTTTAGTGCAGTATGTCGAGGTTCTAGTGCATTTACATAATTTAAACACACTTGAACCTTGATACACTACGTTTTGAGTGGAATATTGCATTGTTGTTGTTAATCGAGGTTTCAGTGTATTCAACAAATGTGTACACAATGCGCATTATACGCATAACCAGGTTTTGTGTAGTTTCAAGTTACCAATGTCCTCTCTTATGTAGTTTAAATACACTTTGACCTCGATATACTACACTTTGAAAGTAAGTATCGTATTGATGCAGTATTTCGAGGTCTCAGTATACTTACATAATTTTTATACAATTTCGGTGTATTGACATTGAAAACATCGAGTAGTACTTTCCGTACAGTTTATCGAAGTCTTCGCGTTTTTACATGCCCTAAAATACACTGAGACCTCGATATAATGCAACTGGAAATAAAGCGTCCTTATAGCTTCGCTAATATTTCGATTTTTGCACCTTCATTACTTTCTCAAAGAAAGCAATTGTAGGAGAATGTTGCCTCTCAATAGTGCGCAGATCCGCACTATATCGAGACTCCAGTGAAGGACACAAAAATATTGAAAATGCAAAATAGTATAACTGAAAAATAATACAGAGGAAAAACGGTTCCGAAAAATTGAAAATATAGTCTGAAAGATGGATTTTAAAGAATAGGCGACATTAAAAAGAAAACAGTAGCCCCTCGATGGTTATCCGCCTAAAATCGAGGTTCCACTGTATTCTCTTTTTAAGACCGTTTCCTACCGAGTTTTTACTGTACGTCAGTTTCTACCTAAATTTAGAAAATATTGACAAATTTTTAAATACTCATAGAGAATTTTTAAAATTTCTGTCATTTTCCACATTCAGAACATTTTTCTTTCTGAATTTGGAAGTACGATCTTTTTCCATTTAGAAAATATCTGGCTATTTAGAATGTTTCTGTTAATGTAAAAAGAATTGATTTTTGAAAATAATTATTTTTTCATTGATATTGAGAATAACTTTTTGTACTAATGTTATTATGTTTGAGTATCAATCAGAATCGACAAATTCGATTGGGATGATTGATGGTAAATGAAAGTGAAATAGAATGTTGATTTAAAACGAAATATGATGTAATTTTGAGAACAGGTTTTTTTAAAAAATGTGTTTTACATGCATGCTTGTAGAAATGCTACTGATTTTACAATATAGTTATTGATTGTTCATCTTTGATGAATCGAATTTATTTGTGACATTCATGCTTCAAATGCGAAGCAGTTTAAACTAATTGCAAACAACTTGATATTTTCTCAAGCATCTCTGCTCAATTTTACTCCACCACGTTTTTAAAATGTACCACACCATCAAATTCGTTAAAATTGTTTAGAACAATTTATTCATTGAGACTTAAGTCCTCTACATTTGTATAAAAAACTTCGATAATAAAATGTTTTATAATGTTCTTGTTTGTCTCATTATTATTATTATTATTATTATTATTATTGTTGTTGTTGTTGTTGTTGTTTTTTTTGTTTGTTTGTGTTTTTGTTGTCATTGTTGCTATTACTATTATTATTATTGTTGTTGTCGTTACTATTTTTGTTGTTGCTTTTTTTTGCTTAAAAAGTAAGTGTAGGAAAGAAAAAATATTGCTATTTTTTTTAACACGATAATATTTATTATTATTTCTTAGGAACTCTAATAATAAATTACATTATTATTCATTAGGAAATGAAATATTAAAGATCTATTGACTATTTAATACCCTTTTCCAAAAATCATAAACTTGAATCGATTTTTAAAATTTTAGAATCTGAAAAAATGAATCTTAACACCAGGATTCGATCCCAGAAGCCTTATCTTCTAATTCAATGCTCTAACCAACTGAGCTAAACGATGATTCAAATTTTATTAACCCAAATGAAAGTTATTTTCGTTAATTAGTTTCGTATATTAATAAATAATTACAAATATAAATATAAATTGCAAATTAAATTACAAAAAATTTATAATAATAATTATAATAAATTAAATAATTATTTCTTTTATAATTATAATTAATTATAAATATAAAAACTGTTAATTTTGAAAAATGGAAATGGAAAATAATTGAAATAGATTAAATATATAAATATGTTACAAATATATAACAAATACGTAAAAATATGTAAAAAAAAGTTAAAAAATATGGAAAAAATTATTTGAATAAATAAAGAAGTATGTTAATAAATACTTTAATAAAAAAATAAAGCAAATATGCAAATAAATAATATTGCACTAATTTATGACAAATATTTCCTACTTACCAGGGATTTCTCAAATAATTTGTGCGCGATAATACTGGTACTTTCAAACATATCCTTGCCAGGACCAGAGGCGAAACATCTTTCCTTTTTTTCAGTACATGTGTACTGTGCGGTACAAGGATTTCCAGAAAATTCACATTTTGGTCCACGAGTGTTTGGTGAAACATCACCTAAATTACTCGAGGCGAAAGCTGCTACAAATGGCCCCTGAAAAATAAATAAAACAATTTTAATTATTAAAATAATTTATAAACACTTTTTTAATGCCATAAATTTTTTGGTAAAATTATAAACTAAAAAACATGTATATTTTTTTAAAATGAATTTTTCGAGTAAAATAGTATTGTTTTAATAAAAAAAATGTTGTAAACATTTTAATTTTTTAATTACTTATTTTATTTTTCAAATGTAGAACAATATTAATTTTAAAATTCATTTAAATCGAGAGGTAGAGAATATTTTAAGTAAATATTAAAAGGTTATTCTGACGTTCTGAAAAGGACGAACTTCCTTTTTATTACAACTGCTGTTTCTTTACACAATCTGACTGTTTCTGAGAGATAGACTTTTGAATGTGCAATGAATAAACAAGAATAAACTCACTTTTTCGTTGAAAGAAAGAAAGAAATAAACTCAAACAAACTATTTTCAGAAAGAAATAAAAAATGCTTCTTTTAAATTAAATTTTTAAAAAGAAAATTATAAATTATAACTATATATTATATTTTCTTCAGCAATAAAAAATATGAAAAAGGAAGAGAAAGAACGTTAGGGAGAGGATGAAAAAGAAAGAGAAGAAATAGAGAAGGGGAAAGAATAGGAGTATGGAAAAAGTAGAAGAAGAGAAGCAAAAAAAGGTAATGGAAAATTAAAAAATAAAAAAATAAAAAAGGAGGAATATAAAGGAGAGGAAGATAAAGAGGAGGAAGATAAAGAGGAAAAAAATACAGATGAAAAATAAAGAGGAAGAAGATACAGAAACATGAAAGGAATTAGAGAAAAGGAGAAGGAAAAGAAGAAGAGGAGCAAAAGCAGAAAAGCAAACGAAGAAGAAAAGCAAAAGACGAAAAAAACGATGAAGAAGAACAAAGAAAAAGAGTATCAAAAGAAGAAGAAGAAGAAGATTAAAAGAAGATGAAGAAGGGAAAGAAATATATGAGAAAAATAAAGTAGGAGTAAGAAGATTAGGATGAAAAAGAAAAAGCAGATGAAGATGTTAGGAGAAAAAGAAGAAAACGAAGAAGAAGAGAAATAGAAGAAAAAGAAAAAAGTAAGAAAAAGAAAAAAAGAAAAAAAAGAAGAAAAAGAATTAAATGAGCTAGAGAGAAGAATATGAAGAATGGGAGATAAAATAAGAGGAGAAAAAAGAAGAAAAAAATTAGCAGTAAAAGAATTGAAAGGAGGATGAAAAAGTACAAGGATATGGAAAAACAACAAAGAAGAGACTGATACAATAGTCAAGAGAATTAAGGAGAAGAAATAGTAGGATATGGAGTAGAAAAAAGAAGGAAGAATAAGTAGGAAGAAAAAAGGGAGGAAAGTAAGGAATACAAAGAAGGAAGAAGAAAAGGGAAGAAAATAAGACAGACAAAAAAGGAAGAAAAAAGTGAAGACAAGAGAAGAGAAACGAAAAGCAGGTAAAGGAAAAGGAAACTAGTGGCAAATAATGTTCATTTATGAACATTTTGCATCCTCATAGAGTTAATTATCTATTTTTCATTATCTTGCATATTTTTTATAGTTCAATCAAATTGCTTTTTAATGTAGAAGATTTTTTCCAAAAGAACTGTCTCTGAAAAATAACAATTTTTAAAGTTACATAAAAAAATTCAACTTCAAATGTCAAAAATTTGAAACAATTGTCATTTACTCTATCCATTTTTAGTACAACATACACTTTATATAAGTCAATTAATTAGTTTTTTAATGCACAAAATTTTAACGAAGGGAACTATAATTAAAATTAAAATCAAATAATGCTTCCTTACGAGAAAGCAAAAATGAATGAACGCTTTTTTAGATTTCTAAATGATCCAGACGAGTGTCAAAAACGTCATAATACTCAAATTAGGGTGCTTTTTTCTGGGGAATCGAATGCAAAAGGAAAAATTCAAAAAAAGTCTCCGGAACCCTTTCAAATTTGCAAATATGTGAATCATGATTTTCGCATTAAAAAATACAAAAAAATGAATGAACTCTTTTTTAAATTTCTAATTGATCCTGACGAGTGTCAAAAACGATATAATACTCAAATTGGGGTGCTCTTTTCTGGGGAATCGAATGCAAAAGGAAAAATTCAAAAAAAGTTTCCGGAACCCTGTCAAATTTGCAAATATGTGAATCATGATTTTCGCAT
>WNHD01007732.1:0-12078 GCA_011057455.1 Ganaspis sp. Gsp50
CAACGTTTGTAATTTATTTTAATCGAGTGAATTTGATTTTAGTTGTCAAGCAAAACTGACGATGACGACGATGACGTCTCAATAAGCGAAAATTCGAAGAAAATAGAAGATAAAATGAAACTTCAAGAAACTATTTATGAATCCTTGGGAAAAGCTTGGCCTTCTTGCAAGGAAACTCAAGGTAATGAAATTTAATTTATAGAATAATTTAATTTACAAAATACTTTTATTATAAAAAAGTAATTAATTTTATTTTTCTCTTTTTAAGATAAATACTGCCTTCAGTTTGTTACTCACTGTAATGAGACGCTTTCCAATAGCACCAGAACTGTTCAAGTTGCGATTTTGACAACTCTAAATTTATTTGTCGACAAGTTAATATTATTCAAAATCCCGGCTTCAGAAAGCAATCAGGAATTGTTGAATACTGTCTGTGAAACTCTGGATAAAATATTAATTCAATCAATAAGTAAGTAGATAATATTTAGTCAAATTTGAATTTGATATACACGGAACTTTTAATGCAAAGTTAAATTAACTTGAAAACAAAATTAAGTTTATAATTCAGAGTAATAGTAATAGAAAAAGGTAAAATTATAGAGGGTAATTAAATAAGAATAGTAGTAATGAAATAATAATAGTAGTAATGAAATAATAATAGTAGTAATGAAATAATAATAGTAGCAATAATAATAATAGTAGCAATAATAATAATAGTAACAATAATAATAATAGTAGCAATAATAATAATAGTACTGTTACTACTACTAATAATAATTCTTAATTTATATTAAGTAAGAATAATAATAAATAACAAAATGAATTAAATTTTCAGACATTTCGAAATATACGAGAATAAGAAAAGAAGCTCTGAATATTATTTTGTCTCTCTCTCGAAAAATGGCTGAAACAAATAATACCAAGCAACTTGAAAACATAACTTCGCTTTTTAAGGAGTTTTTGCCTGAGCTGTCGAAAGATAATCAGCCGGAAATTCGCACCAGGGTGGTCGACATAAAAACCATGCTTAAAATTTAATCTGCATTTTGGAAAAGTCGTAATTTCCAGTTTCAATATATTCTACAAAGTAATATTTGGATTTTTTAAATGTATCATTATCAAGTAATCAATTTTAAATCACGTAGTAATTCAAATGACATAATGTGGTGTATAGTACAATTTTTGTTTTGTTTTTTATTAATTTAAATGTGGACAACTAAAATACTATTTTTAATTGTCTTGGTTAAAGATCTTCATTTTTTGAATTAATTTACCTTCGTTACCTGTATAAATCCATCATATTTATAGTTTAATTATTTATGTAATCTTAGTAAAATAAAGCGGCATTACAGTGAATTCAGTTTTAAAAAATCTTTATTCAGAAATATCATGATTTTCTAGTTTTAATTTTAATTTCTAGTTTTAATTATAATTTCTAGTTTTTATTATAATTTCTAGTTTTAATTATAATTTTTCGTTTTTATTATAATTTCTAGTTTCAATTACAATTTCCAGTTTTAATGTTCATTTCTAGATTTAATTTTAATTTCTAGTTTTAAATGTCATTTTCATTAATTTACTTAAAATAAGTATAACAATTCGATTATTTACAATTCACTCATCTTTAAGTTTCTTTAGCAAAATTTTTGCAGCAGCTGGTGTTTTTACAGACGTGATTTTTTCCTTTAATGGATTTAAATGATTTAACAAGATTGACTTAACAGCTGGCGTCGAATTTTCTAAAATAAGAATTAACAAAAAGCAACTTCTATTCAATTGGATCCATCGTTCCGAAATTTGGACAGTTAAACGCTTGACAATCACTTCTCCTAACGAGGTTTTATTTTTCTCCGAGAAAATAGAACTCCTCTGGAACAGCTTCTTGAGAATCATGTGAAGACCCGCATGCTCAATCGCACTGTGCTCCTTCTCTTCTTCCACAATCTTGGAATCCGGATTCATGACAAAATTTGCAATCGCTTCAAAAACGGGCTGCAAATCCTTCTCGTGATTCGAACTTATAATCGCCAAAGAAACCATTTGAATTGGTGAACTCGAGAACCAGAGTTCAGTTTCCGAAACGATACTTTCCAACAATTTATCAATGACACCATCTAAAATTTCCTTTTCTCGAATTTCGGCCGGCTTTTTGCTGCTTATGTTCTCTTTCTTTAAAGATTGCACAAAACTTGGATGAAAATAATGCGAATCTTGATGAGCGACGAGATACAAAATTACCTTTCTCCCATACTCGTTAACAACAATTTCCTTCAAATTGTCCACAATTTCGGAAAGAATAATCTTCTTTAACAAAACAGTGTCGTCAACACAGTCAACGAGAGTAAAAAACAACAAATGTCCGTGCTCGGAAGTGCAAATTTCTTTCACATGCTCCTTGAGGGTTTTCATTATGATCTTTTTGTCTTTACTCGATCCATGCCAGATCGTCACCATTGCAGCCGTCAACCCTTCTTTCGTTTTTACCAAATCCACTATTAAACTCCTCAACATTGGTATCAATTCGTCTCTATCTTGAGGACTACAGTGAGTCAAATATTCGCTCAAAACGGAGTGAACAATTGGCGACGTTGCGAGTTTCTTGTTAAAGATCCGATTCAAATTCGCCTTCACAGCCGAAAGAGTGGCTTTCTTCATGTCCTCTGCATCTTTAAAAACATCCTCGAGAGTTTTTACTTTATCGTCCTTTGCGTGTTTATACATATCTCCATAAAATTCCTGCTTGAACCGTATTTTATCCGAATCCGTGGCATACTCGGAAATGGCGAAATTGAAAATTGGAGCGGATACAAGGTGACTTGAAAGCATGACAACGTGACCATTGCAAGCTGCGAAAATTTCCTTTCTTAGTTGATCCGATCCGTATTGGAAGAAAGCTTTGACACAGTTCTTGGAGTATTTCGACTGGAACATTTCTATTAGTAAAGGCTCCAACTCGGATTTTATTAATTGACGAATCTCTGCGTCTGAATATTTAATTGACCATTGAATGACACGAGACATGTCGTGAGTCATAATACATTGTTGATAATGTCCTTTGAGTAATTGGTACAATTCTGTCGACAGCCTTTGTCGATCTTCACTGCAAGATTTCAACAATCGCAATTTTTCGCCGATTTTTTTAGCTTGGGCAGAAATTTCGTACAGGTCGGTTAATTTCTTCTGTTTGCGCTGCTCTTTCAGGGCCTTTTTCTTCTTTTTAAAGTCTAGCCAATCTACCTTTTCACTCGATGTATCGTTCTGTATTTCTTTACTCGAAAACTTTTTGCTGCCGAATTTTGCTGCTTTTTGCTGCTCAGACTTTTTCTGCAGCTTGTGATTTTCGAAATTTTTCTTCGAATTGGGACTTTCGAATTTTTTTGCTGTCTTAGGACTTTCGGAATTAGTATTTTTTGCTGCAGAGGAATCCTTTTTTAAAATTGATGGTCTCTCTGGGCTTTTAACTTTTGCGACTTTCTCCCTTTTTAAGGTTATTTTCTCCAGTTTTTTTACTATCGTCTGTTTCTCGAATTTCGTCTTCTTCTGCTTTTTATTTCCTTTAAACAGCTTTTGTGGTTTTTCATCTTTGTTGGGTATTTCCCTGACGTGAACTTGAGACGCAAAATTCACCGATTTCTTTGATTTATTTGACTCTGGTTTTGAATCTCCTGTTTCTGCGTCCTTTCGCTTCATTTTGAAGATTTCTGAAAGGCAATTTATACGAAGTTAATTAAAAAAATTTATATTTCAGTAGAAAATTAATCAAAATTCATAGTTTAACTGACGATTTAAATCGTTTTAAATTTGAATTATAGGAAACTAATAATAACATGAATATATAATAATTAGCAATTCAAAAACTTTTACAGACTTAAAAGAAAAATAAGTAAATAAACATTCCGATAGATTCGTACGACTAGAACATAACCCCAAAATAAAACATCAAAATGTTTTAAAACGTCCCAAAAATAAAATGTATGAAATATTAATAGCAAAATTACATTACTAAACCCTAGATTAATTAAAACTTTAAGAAATCTAGACAGTAATTATCAATTTTATAAAAAAATGACGAAGAAAATCACGACTGGAAAGCTGTCATTTTTGGTTCTATTTTGGTAAATGTAAGAGAAATTCTTCCATGAATCATTTAGCACTTAAAACGTGAGCCAATTACAATATATTTTCATAAAATTCTTGTTTTACGAAACTAAAATTATTAATTTACCTTTTTTATACAAAAATAAATTAAAACACGTGCGTGATAATTCCACAACGGCAAATTTACTAACCTCAAAAAGCGGCGCATGCGCACTGCCATGCGGAAGATGCACAATTATTTATTTATATTCTTCTCATTAAGGAAAAATACAATACTGCAGAATAATTTAGTAGAAATTCCTATTCATATCTAAATTGTTAAAAACATTTTTAAATAATGTATACAAAAATAATAAATAATTTTCATAACAATTCAAACGCCCAGCTTTTTGCTCTCAAATATAAATAACTACAATAGTCAAGATCAAGATTTTAAAAGTTTCTCTTCTATTATAAATAAAAAGTTATTTAATGAAACGTAAACATTGTACGTAAATAGAAATTCATTCGATTTCGTTAACAAGAATTTGTTTTAAAAGTGGTCTAAACATTGAATAAACATTAAACAGTGAATATATAAAAGTAGATATTTTGACTCGCTTCGTGTATCAACCCCCCACCCCGATACCCTAACCTGAAAACATGGCTGCCTTCGAATCAGCTGATGTTGCCAACAAAATTGACATATTATTGTCAAAAAGCATCACGCCTCCAAGATATTCAAATCTAGAAAAAACTTAGTGCCATAAGTCTTTATTATCTCCTCTACACTTAGTTTTTGGAATTTTCCATGCGAAATAGGAAAAAAAGATCCAAAGAATCGAGTAAATAGATAGGAGTAACAAAAGAAAGGTGCAGTTCGCAAGTGTTGAAATTTCATTTTCTAAATGATTTCTCAGAGATAGGAAACAAAGTGAAATCTAGTATCTTCTAAAAATAAGCAAAACAATGGAACACGTGTTAATAAAAGATATTCGTCCGGGTCAAAAGAATATCAATGTCGTCTTTATCGTTCTCGAGGTTGGACATCCTACAATCACCAAAGATAACCGCGAAGTTCGAACTTTTAAAGTTGCCGACAATACAGCTTGTATGAACGTCTCCATCTGGGACGAACCGGGAACGTTATTAGTACCTGGTGATATTGTGAGACTCACTAAAGGATACGCGTCAATTTGGAGACAATGTTTGACTTTGTATTCCGGAAAAAATGGTGATATTCAAAAAATTGGAGAGTTCTGCATGGTCATCAACGAACAGCTGAATATGAGTGAACCTAATCCTGCCCTTGCACAACAATTAATTAATCAAGGAGGTTCGGGTCCTCCGGGAAATAACGCCAACAGTAATATAACAAACAATGGAAGTACAAACAATGTTTCGGGAAACAGTGGAAGAGCGCCTTTGGTAAGTTACAGAAAGAAATCTCCAATCATAATTAAAATACACTCTCATTATTAATGAGAACGTAAAATCAACAAAAGTAAACAATAAACAGATTCTAGAAAACAATGATTTGCAATTTCTTTATTCAGAGTTCATTCTAATAAAACTTCGATTCAATTTAAAATCTAAGTCAAACAACTAAAATAAAAGTTCATTTTTAAAAGTGGATTGAATAAGACAAAATTGACATCAAACGATTAATTAAAAAGTAGTCAATTAATAGTTATTTGTAATTTATGATTTATAATTTTAATTGTTTATTTTAGGCGATCCAAAGCAATGCAACGACTCCGGCAAGTGGAACCTCGAGTGGTTCGACGTCAAGTAAAAGTGAGTCAGGAACAAAATCTTCGACTACGAAAAATAGCACTCGTGGTCGTGGAAGTTACAGAAATGGCAGTCGAAATGATCGGAGATAACATACGAGTGAGACGTTAATTAATTTGTAAAAAAAGCGCGATGTTACCGATTTCAAAAATTATCTTACCGAAAATGTTTGTACGTTGTAATTAAACTGTTTCGATTTTTACAGAAGAGCTTGTAATATTTCCAGAGAATTGAATACTCAGCATGTTTATCTTACAGATTTTTGTTTAAAAAAATTACATGCTAATCGGTTTGTTAGCGAGTAAGGAAATTCCATGCATAATTTATAAATAGTACGATACTTTAATCGAAATCTTTTTTTTATGAAAGGAGTAAAAGTATTAAATTTATTCAGTATCATGAGGAGTTGATTTAAATTCGAAATGAAAGTGTAAATGAGTGAAATTTCAAATACGGAAACGTATGGTATACATAAAAATTATGTTGCAAAAAGATTTTGTATGATACTATACACTTATTTTGAAAGGGAATTTTTTTCGTCTATACACTTATTTTGAAAGAGAGTTTTTTTCGTCTATACACTTATTTTGAAAGAGAGTTTTTCGTTAATTATTTGACGGATTGAAATTGCGTGAATTCTGTAGCAGAATTATAAAATGGTTTTCAATATTATTATATTTAAAGAGCGATTTTTTTCAAATGCATCACATGTGGTAATTTAATCTATAAGTGATTATATTAATTAAACAAAAGTCTGGTATGTTTAGTTTAAAAGTTTAGACAATGTTGGACGTTAATTTTATGCAAATATAATGTATTATATATTTACAAATTGTAACGTTATATTTACAAATTGTAAAGTTATATTTATACAATTTAAAAAGTTATATTTATACAATCTAAAACGTTATATTTATATAATTAAAAATGTTATATAATTATTATTTTGTAGAAATATGGCACAATTTGCAAGTATAGATAACGTTATATATTTTTAAAATTATAATATTTCAACGTCTTATATTAAAATCAGTCGTGAATATAAAGAAGCTTCTTTTCTAAGAAAAATCACAGAGTTGGCATAATAGAAATTATTTCACTTAAAATAGAAATAGAAATGATTTTACTTAAAATAGAAAATTAATTCTTGGAATGAGAAGAAAAAAATCTTTTTTTGTTATGAATAATAAACATTCAAAATGTATCTATTTTCGAAAATGTCGGATTTTTTTATGTAATTATCAATTTCGAGATTAAGTGGTAGTTTTGAACGATGTTTTTTAAAGATTTTGTAAGTGAAAAAGTGTAAAAAATATTACTTTGTATATACTTTTAAATTATAAATGCAGAAAAAAAGTATTTACTTTTTCCTTCGTTATTTACATTTTCATTTTTTTGTTTATATTTAAACACCATTCAATTTTTTACTTTTGGTTTTTAAATAATAAACTTTTTGTTTCAGTATATTAAATATATAAATAAATAAATATATTTATTACATATAATTTTATTAATAAAATAATTATAATAAATAAATATATTTTATTAAGAATAAATTTTATTAATAAAAGAATTGTAATAAATAAATATATTTTATTAATAACAAATTTTATTAATAAAATAATTGTAATAAATAAATATATTTTATTAATAATAAATTTTTTTAATAAAATAATTGTAATTACAATTATACTTTTATTTTTACTATTTTTTTATATTGATCATATGTGTTAGACTTGAATGAAGTATAGGCTGGACTTTAAAATAATTTGATTTATTTATTACATTAATTAATATATTTTATTTATTTTATTAATCAGACGAATCATTTTCAAATTTCGCGCCAAAAATGTGCGTAGAGCCTTAGGTGCTATTCACACTACTGGTGAAGATTTTGATTTTTTTTTTAATTAGTAAATAATTAATAAATCATTCAATGACTATATAATAATTAGGATACACTCACCAAGTGGCATAATAGCAAGAATCATAAATCAATTCAAAAGTCATTATATGATTTATCGAAATGTCAATCAAGAGGCCTAGGCCTCACATGTCATTAACACGCTCCTGGGAAAGAGATAATTGACTAACTTCACATCTTGAGATATTCAATTTGGTAAAGTTGCAACTGGTTGCAAATAAACAAATATTTAATTGTTAAAGTTATATTAAGTCATATAAAGTGCATAACATTGAATGTAACACAATACTTAAACTTTATAAGTAGTCCCTGCAGTCGAAAGTAAACCGACAACGAGGTTTTTCACAAAAGTAAGTAAACAAAACGGTTACAATTGAAATTTAAGGCGGTTTGACCGGCCTTTTAACATAACCTCAAAGTAAAAACGGTTTTTTAACTTCAAAAATATAATTAAAATGATTCATGATTAAAATTAATTTAAACAAATATTGAAAGATTTAGTTACACTCAATTTTTGGATATAAATGTTTCTGGTCCAACGATTGTATGTAATTTTCTGTTTATATACAATTGCAATAATTATGTACAAATTTTTACTAATTTCTTTTCGTCACTTCGTTGTTATTCATTATTATTTTCATATCACTTGTATTACAATTAATACAAGTTTTCAATTAATTGAACAGTTGTGAGTACATTCAAAAATTGTTAATGAATTTAAATATTGTGAATTTAAACATTGCAAATTTAAAAATTGTACATTTAAAAATTGCAAATTTAAAAATTGTACATTTAAAAATTGTAAACACTTTTTTTCTAGAAATCCATAAAAACAAATCTATAAAACTAGAGAACATGGATGGATATTATCCAAATGCTTGCAGCGTTTGCTTTGAAACTAAAAACATAAAAAGATGCAGTCGATGCCAAATGATTTCTTATTGTAGTTTGAATCACCAAAGAAAGGACTGGCATGAACACAGAAGTATTTGCGGAGTAATTTCTGCAATGATGAAGGAAAGAGGAGTTTCGCATCTTTTTGAAAAACTACGAGGAGCGGATTATTCTACATGGATAAGAGATAGAATGCTAATGACAAAAGAAGCAGAATCACGACTTGGAAGAAAATTAGATGCGAATGAAATTTTCCTATTTAAATTTCCACGAGCCTGTTTTATTTGCCACGAAAGCAAGCAAAATTTACTAAAATCCTGTCCTGATTGTCCAGGCGTCAGTTTTTGTACAGAACATCCTAGCAGTCCAATCCACGACGAGGATTGTGCTAAAATGAAAGAAACACTCGATCTTCTAAAAAGAAACGACAACGATACACAATCTGTTCACAGGGCCATTTCTTTTATCCTTGAAGCATACAGAAATTTCGATTTTTCAAAACTACCGACAACTATGAAAGAATTCATGTTTGAATTCCCTAATTCTTCCTCCCTTTCCAAAGATGTACGACTTATTTTAACGGAATTGTTCAGCGTTGTTTTGACGTTATTCAGTTCCCTAAAAAAGCTCAGATTTACCCCTGGATCTACACTGACACTTCATGTGTTTAATGACAATCAGTGTGCACACGCTTGGGAATTGTTGTTACACTTATTTCCGAATGTAAAATTTCTGAGAATTATTCTTATTGTTTGTTATGTTCCAGAGAGTGAAGGGCCGCTGATACTTTGTAGAGATTGTAGAAATAAAGGGAAGCAGATTTACGTCGATTTTCTCGAATCTTTTGATTACTGCAAATTCGTATTTTCCAGAAATTATAGAGAACCAGACGCCCTCATGGATTGTGATTTAACTTTATCGGACGAACCGAAAATTTTCCATAAAATGTCCTTTTATAATTGTCCGTACATTATAACTGTGAAGACCGAAAACGAATACAATGTTATAAAGAAAGTTTTGGAAAAGACTAAAGTGTTTTCCAGTGGATCCAACGCATTCAAAGCTCTTGTAAATTATCGAGTCGACGATCGTCTCGTAAGCAGTAATGAATATATGTTTATTTTAAAGTGTCAACGCGATTTACGGCAACATTTTACAAAAGCCTCTGAATCTGAAGAGAATAGTACAAAAGCTTCACACACTTTTTATGCAAGCTACTGTTTTGTTTGTCGCGATTCTAAAGCTCGAGTTACTTGCAAACGATGCAAAATGATTTCATATTGCGCAGAATATCACCAGGATGAACATCAAGCCGAACACAAGAATCTTTGCCGAGCCATTTTGGGAATTTTGAATGAAACTGGAGCTCCGAATCTTTTTGATAAGCTAAAAACGGAGGATTCAAATTTGTGGCTTAAAACTAAGTTAAGATTGATGTCGAGAGTCAGGACGAAACTTGGAAGAGAGCTTGCTGATTTTGAGAAGCAAATGTTTCTTTTTCCGAAGACTTGCTTTATTTGTCACGAGAGTGACTCTAGTGTACTTAAAAACTGCAAATGTGGGGTAAGAATATTTTATGTCAGATTAAAGAAAGAAAATATTCAGGGTTTCTACAACTCTGGAAAACCTGGAATTCTCATGGAATTTCAATATTCTTTATGGAATCATGGAAATCTCATGGAATTTTCATTTATATCATGGAAATTAATTTTTGTGTTTAATTTATTTACGATGTTTATTAAGTTTTACCAAAATTTGATACCTTTTTTTTTACAGAAAAAAACTTCAAAATATTTAGAAAAACTTCAGAATATTTAAAAATATTTAGAATGCTTTTAAAATATTCTTTTAAATTATTCAAATTATTCAAAACTACTTTAAGATACTTCAAACTACTCTAAAATAAGCAATGATACTTAAAATGTTTCTAAAATATTTCTAGATATTTCAGACTACTTCAAAATACTCCATAATACTTCAAAATATTTTAGAATACTTCAAAATATTATAATATACTGAAAATTACTTTAAAAGATTTCAAAATATTTAAAGATAGTTTAAAATAGTTCAAAGCATTAAAAAATATTAGTATTTTAAGTATCAAATAAAGTATAAAAAGATTGTACAGTATTAGTTTTTTAAAATACTTTAAAAGTAAGTAAATAATTCAGAGTACTTCAAAATACTTCAAAATATTAAAAAAAATACTTGAGACTACTTATAAATATTTCAGACTACAACAAAATACTTCAAAATACTCCAAAATATTAAAAAATACTTAAAAAATACTTAAAATGTCTTTTAAATATTTCAAAATACTTAAAACTACTTTAAAATACTTCAGATTACGTAAAAATATTTAAAATTTCTTGACAATATTTAAAAATACTTAAAATTACTTTACAATATTTCCAAATATTTCTCAATACTTCAAAATCTTTTAAAATACTTCAAAATATTTAAAACCACTCAACAATATCTCAAAATATTCAAATATCTTAAAATTATTTTAAAATTCTTTAAAATACTTCAAAATATTAGAATATACTGAAAATTACTTTAAAAGATTTCAAGATATTTAAAAATACTTTAAAATAGTTCAAACCATTTAAAAATATTAGTATTTTAAGTATCAAATAAAGTATAAAATGATTTTACTGTATTAATTTTTTAAAATATTTCAAAAGTATATAAAATATTTTAAAAATATATAAAATATTTCAGAGTACATACTTCAAAATACTTCAAAATATTAAAAAATACTTAAGACTACTTATAAATACTTCAGACTATAACAAAATACTTCAAAATACTCCAAAATATAAAAAAATACTTAAAATGTCTTGCAATATATTTAAAAATATTTAAAACTACTTTATAATACTTTAGATTACTTCCAAGTATTTCCAAATACTTCAAAATATTTACAAATACTTAAAATTCCTTTGATATATTTCAAAATACTCAAAACTACTTTAAAATACTTCAGATTACTTAAAAATATTTAAAATTTCTTGAAAATGTTTAAAAATACTTAAAATTACTTTAAAATTCTTTAAAATACTTTAAAATGTTGCAAAGTAATTGAAAATATTAGCATTTTAAGTATTAAATAAATTATAAACAGATTTTAAAATATTAGATTCTTCAAGTATTTTAAAAGTATTATAATATTTCAGACTACTGCTTCAAAATATGTAAAAATAATTTAAAATATTTAAAAACACTTCAAAATACCTAAAATGATTTTAAAATTAAAAATAATTGTCTTGAGTAAATTAAATTCTTACAAATTATTGGAAAATGCAGTTTTTAATGACAAAATATATTAAAAAACATCATGGACATTTTTTATCTTTCTCATGGAAATCATGGAATAATCATGGAAT
>WNHD01007733.1:0-15032 GCA_011057455.1 Ganaspis sp. Gsp50
GATCCAGAATGTGAATTCTGATTCTCATAATTTTCCTCAATTTTATTTTATTTTACTAGCAGAATATTTTTACGAAACTCAGTGGTCACAATCTTTCGAATTTCCTTTTGAATTTAAGATCAAGAAACTCGAAAACAATTGTTTAGTTTTTGAGTTGCGATCGAAAATGTGACTTTGTGCATTCAGACGACGGACGACATCACGTTTTCGCTTATATTTCACAAACCACTCGACATTTTTTCTCTTTCTTGGTCTCAATTTAAAGAAGAAATGATTCAGAATGTGAATTCTGATTCTCATAGTTTTTCTCAATTTTTTTTTTATTTTACTAACACAATATTTTTACGAAACTCAGTGGTCACAATCTTTCGAATTTCCTTTTTAATTTAAGATCAAGAAACTCGAAAACCATTGATTAGTTTTTGAGTTGCGATCGAAAACGTAACTTTGTGTATTTAGGCGAAGAACTTTACATTACGTTTTCGCTTATATTTCACAAACCACTCGACACTTTTTCTCTTTCTTGGTCTCAAATTAAAGAAGAAATGATCCAGAATGTGAATTCGGATTCTCATAATTTTTCTCATTTTTTTTTATTTTACTAGCACAATATTTTTACGAAACTCAGTTGACACAATCTTTCGAATTTCCTTTTTAATTTAAGATCAAGAAACTCGAAAACAATTACTTAGTTTTTGAGTTGTGATCGAAAATGTGACTTTGTATATTCAGACGACGGACTTTACATCACGTTTTCGCTTATATTTCACAAACTAATCAACATTTTCGCTCTTTCTTGGTCTCAAATTAAAGAGAAAATGATGCAGAAGGTGAATTCTGATTTTCAAAATTTTTCTATATTTAATTTTCTTTTACTAGCACTATATTTTTATGAAACTCGGTGGTCACAATTTTTAGAATTTCTTCTTCAATTCGAGTCTAAGAAACTAAAGAACAATTGATTAGTTTTAAAGTTTCGATCGAAAACGTGACTTTGCGTATTTAAGCTTCGAATATAAATACACGTTTTCGTTCACAACTCAATATCTAATCAATATTTTTGTTATTTCTTGGTCTCAAATTAAAGAAGAATTTCTGCAGATTATGAAAAATGAGTTTCATAACATTATCATATTTCTCTCTTTCAATTTTTTCAAAACTTCACACCAATCACACACGTCACAAAACAAATTTCACACACGTCTCAAGAAGCAGGAACTTGTCAAATTGTCCAAGAAAACACGTGTATTTCTTATTCGAAGAAAAATTTTAATGCTTCATTCTACTTTCTCAAAGTCGATGAGGGTGTCACGGGAAAGGAACAAAATCCCACAGGACCCTTCATTCATTCATTCATGAAAATTACCGCTTTTCCGGTGTCGACTTAAAAAAAAGCCGGGTCGTAAAATTTTTTTATAACCTCTCAAACAAGCCTGCGGATATTGGACCAAGTTTTATAAACCTCTGGGAATATTTTCCTTTCTCCCTTCTAAAAGGAAATGGTTTTTAAAATTTTTCTCTAAACAGTATTATCTAAAAAAGTTGACGCAGCAGAATTATCAGTTTGTTTTCATTCTCACCGATTATCGAAGTTTGTCATTTCATTTTAAACTTGAGGAATGTCGAGATAAAACTTGTCAAGCTACATCTCTAGTCACTTCTCAACAATATTTTCCTAGCTAAGTATTTCTTTCAATGAAAAAACAAAGCAAAAAATTTTAATCGATTTTATACATTGTCATTGATAAATCTGTTGTAATAAGGCGATACTGATTCCAAGATTTTTACCACAATTTTGATTTTCATCATTCAAAGGTTTTTTTTCAATTAAACCAAAATTTGTATTTTTCTTTCTTTATTTCACTTTTTATTTTTTACTTTTTTTCTTTTTCTTTACTTTTTTATACTTTTTATTTTTGCACTTTTCTTGTTTAGAAAAGTGTTGTATTTTTTTAAAAAAGAGTTTTTTATTTTTCTTTATTATTTTGCTCTTCTATGTTTGGTTATTTTCTTATCAGCATTTTTCACTTGTTTTAAATAAATATAAATAAAAATAAATATAAAATATAAATATAAATACTTTTTTTTCTAAAACAATGAATGCAAAAAAATTGTGTACTGTAAAATAATCACTTACCTGTCTGTTTTGTTTAATTTTTCAACGATTATTCGTTTTCCGTGGACTACGAAAATTGGATAAATAAATTAAAAAAAAGCTTTAATAATTTTTTGCTTCCTCAAGAGGAAGCTTTGTCTATAATGTAATTATTTTTATAATTAATTTTGTAATTAATTATTTTTCACTCTCGAATAATAATTATCAATTTTCGTCTTTGAAAAAAGTGAAAAATGCAAAAGTCGTAATTAAACGTTT
The DNA here is from genome assembly GCA_011057455.1 of Ganaspis sp. Gsp50. Taxonomy (NCBI): domain Eukaryota; kingdom Metazoa; phylum Arthropoda; class Insecta; order Hymenoptera; family Figitidae; genus Ganaspis; species Ganaspis sp. Gsp50. The sequence goes on from WNHD01007733.1 coordinate 2,375, forward strand.
AAAAAGACAGAAAAATGTTCAATTATTCTGCAATTTGATTTTTAAAGCCGTTTCGCTAATTATTCACTTACACAAACACATGCATGTAAGGAGGCCGCGAGGAAAGAGATTTCCGGCTTTATTGTCGAGACTCGGATTCTTAAAGAAAAGGAACTTCCTGCTTGTCGTTGAAACATTATCTTCTTTATTATTTTCTCAATTTAAAATTTTCCTTTTTCTAGGAGCTCTATCTTTTACAATTTTTATAAAGTTGCTTAATGAGTACAAAACACATAGTTCACACTTCACGTACTCTAATGCACATTTGTAATTATATTCTTTCTTTCTATTTATTTTCAATTATAATTGTCATTGCATCTGATGAATTAATCAGCGGTTATTGTAGCTTTCTTTCAATGAATTAACAAATTTTATTGACAAACAAAAATCGGCGCTGTGGACGTCAATTAATGGTAATAATAATGATAATAATAATAATTTGTTAATAATACAATTTTACATTATAGTAAAAACAAATATCGTAATTTAAAAAGTTGTAAAAATAGTCAAACAATTCAAGTTTGATGATATTTGTTTAGAATTGATTTTTTTTAGTCAAGTGAGGATTCAAAAACTCTCATTTTTTTCATTGTATTGGGCGCGTTCATTTCACTGCGAAACGCAATTATCAAATATCGTTGATGAAGTACAAGAATTACAACGAACGTTGCAATGTTAATTGTAAATATTTAACCCTTTTCTTAATATGTTACACCTATCTAATCTAACTTATCTAACAACCTAGTTCTCACGCTGATCTCTGGAAAATTGTAGACACCATTTTCCCATTTTCTTATTTGCTTTTTTCTTCAAATTTTACACACTTTTTAATCTGCTTTCCTTCGACTTTGCGTTTTTTTCGCCGCACGTTTCTCAAGTATGCGTTTTTTCTCCGCACGTTTCCCAAGCTTGCGATTTTTTTACACGTTTCTCAATTCTGCGTTTTTCTTCCCGCACTTTTCTCAATTTTGCGTTTTTTTCTCCGCACGTTTCTCAACAATGCGTATTTTTTTCCGCATTTGTCTCAACATTGCGTATTTTTTTCCGCACTTGTCTCAACATTACGTATTTTTCCGCACTTTTCTCAACATTGCGTGTTATTTTCCGCACCTTTCTCAACATTGCGTGTTATTTTCCGCACGTTTCTCAACACTGCGTATTTTTCTCCGCATGTTTCTCAACAATGCGTGTTATTTTCCGCACGTTTCTCAACACTGCGTGTTATTTTCCGCATGTTTCTCAACACTACGTGTTATTTTCCGCACGTTTCTCAATACTGAGTGTTATTTTCCGCACGTTTCTCAACACTGCGTGTTTTTTTCCGCACGTTTCTCAACACTGCGTGTTTTTTTCCCGCATTTTTCTCAAATTTCAAGATTCCCTCGTGTTTTCATCACCCATTTCTCTATTCTAATTCCAAAAAAAACACATTCGTCTACAAAATGACCGAGAATTAATCTCCTTTTCGTAAATTAGTGTTGCTTCGATGCAGCTTTGCGCGTTTTTTTTATTCACATAAAATTGAGATTTTCCAGAGAATTTCAATTTTCTTGGATTTCTGTCGAAATAAACTCTCCCGGTGGATAAAATATCGTTTTAAAAATCGAGGTAGTGTGGAGAGTTTTTTTTAAGTCAAAAGCCGAAAAAGAAAATTGGGGAGGGGATGAAATTTTTTTGGGAAGGAGGATGAAGGACTGATGAAGACTTGATTCTTTTGATTACTATATTGGTATTGATTGTTCGGCTGCGGGAGACTTTAAAAAAATTAGCACGAGATCTAGATTCTAGATTCTAGGCTTCTAGAGAATCTGGAAGAGTTTCTTTAGTTCTACCATCAATTGCCAATCAGTCTTGAGTAGATCTTCTCTAAAGTAGTCTTTGCAGGCGTCTATACTCTGTCGGCTTATCTGCAACAAAAAAAGTGATCGTGATTTTAAAATTAAATTTAAATATTAAATTAATTTTATAAAATTAAGAATCAATCGATATTTTACGTTATATATGTTAAATTTTATTTGACGTTATTATTAATTAATTAATTATAATTAATAGTAATTATAAAAATATAAATTCGAGTGTACATTGTTGATATATTTTTATCGCTAAAAATAATTTTATGACTGTATTATACAATTATTTTATCCTGAGTGCGCTTCCTGTTAAGAATGAAGTCTTGTCACGTGTATTGATTCTTACATCATAAAACCAACACAAATGCTTTTATGTCTTTAGAATTACTTCCACATAAACTGAACTTCCAAGCGTTCATTCAAGTTTCGTTTCCTAGTCTCGAGTTTACTCAGAAAATTTCGTTAATACAATTACATAATATTCACTAACATAATAATGCACGTTTCATTGAATTTTTTTTACAATTTTTTGCTATTTTGCATTTTTCACATTTTTTAACTATTCTTTTTATTACTTATTTACTTAAAATTACATTTCGTATTAAAATTTTGGGCTAAAATGCGTCAAAACTGCAAAATGAGGTAAAACACGACTCTAGTTGAGATTGGTCCAGAGCGCAGTGTACTCGACTTCGGCGCGAGTGTTTTCGGTGTTCGATCCCCGCAGTCAAACTTTTTTTTTGCTTCTTTACGCTTTGATATCGACTCCCACTTTACGAGAAAAGCATTTTGAGCCCAAACGAAACAGAAATACAAAAGAAACAAGAAAATAATTGAAAAAATAAAGCATTTTTGTTGAATTATCTTTGTTTTTTTGTCAATAATTTTTTATAAATTTTTTTATTATACTTTTTTTATAATTTTTGTGAAGACCAATTAATTTCCAGAGTCGAAGCACGTACCCGATTTATAAGAATTAAAATAATTTTATTCATTCTACTCTTTATTTGCAAAACGTTTGGATTTGCTCAATTTTTTTGTTTTTTAAAAACGATGAAAAAATGAGATGTGATTGAAAGAAAATTTAATGAAATATAAACAGTCTTTTGGAAGAAAATTGCTTGACACATTTCTGGTGTATAAATTGAGGATAAATAGATTAAAAAATAATGATAGAAATTGGAACGAGAATATAAAAATTGAAATAGACAGAAGAGTTGGAGAAAAATTGTGAGTAAAAATAGAAAAGTAGTGTTGCCTACGTGAAAATAAATCCTCTTGTCCAATAAATGTTTTTCATAAATAATGATTTGTCCCATATAATAATTCGCCAAGTTTGTAGGAGTAAGAGGAGGACGTGGGCAGAAGTCTGGGTGGAAAACGTGTCATCCAGAAAACCACCTATCGATCCGTGAATGGACATACGTTATATGACTACACGCCAACGTATGACCAATAAGCTTTCTCGAAAAATTGAGAGAAGGAAGTGGAAAGCAGAGGTAAAGATAAACTGATCAATGCAACTTCCTGTTTGCCAGACATCAGGTCGAAAATATCTAATCAATTTCTAGAATAAAATTTTATTTACATATTTATTTATTATATATCAACGCGACTCACAAAAATTGAAAATTTCGTTTAATTAATTTTTTTTCTATCAATTATTATTTTATGAGCAAATGCAACAAATTTGTATTTTTTTTTAAAAACGAGAGCGTTCGATTTAAAAAAAACCGAATTGCAAAAAGTGCACTTGGAATTTTTCCAGTCGTGGAAATTTAAAGGAAAGGGGTAAAGATAAAACAGGAAAAAAAGAGAACAAAATTTTTTTTCTGAGAAAAATAGAAAAAGAGAAACAAATAGGAAAAAAGAAAGAGAAACAAACGGAAAAAGAAAGAGAAACCAGCCAAATAGAAAAAGGAAAGAAAAACAAATAGAAAAAAGAAAGAGAAACAAATGGAAAAAAAGAAAAACAAATAATAAATAGAATAAATAGAAAAAATAGAATAAATAAATAGAAAAAAGAAAAAGAAACAAATAGAAAAAAAAACAAATAGAAAAAAGAAAGAAAAACAAATAGAAAAAAGAAAAAAACAGAAAAACAGATAGAAAAAAGAAAGAGAAACAAATAGAAAAAAGAAAGAGAAACAAATAGAAAAATAAAAACGAACAAATAGAAAAAGAAAAAAAAACAAATAGAAAAAAGAAAGAAAAACAAATAGAAAAAAGAAAGAGAAACAAATGGAAAAAAGAAAGAAAAACAAATAGAAAAAGAAAGAAAAATAAATAGAAAAAAGAAAAAGAAACAAATAGAAAAAGAAAAAAAACAAATAGAAAAAAGAAAGAAAAACAAATAGAAAAAATCTAGGATCAAGTGGAGAAAAAAAATTAAATAGAGGAATAAGAAGGAGAAAATCGAAAAAAATGATTCTTTCTAATTTTTAAAAACACAAAAAAAAATAACAGAAGAGAAAAAATGAAAAGAATAGAAAGAAGGAATAAAAGATTTGATTTGATTATGAAAGAAAGAATAAAAATTGTCGGAGGAATTAAAACGAAGAAGAAAGAAGAAAAACACATTGTTTTATGTTTGAAGAAAAAACTAAAAAGGGAAAATAAGATGAAAAACAAAATTTTGAAAGAAGAAAATAACATTGAAAAAAGATGAAACATTGAAAAAGCAAAATAAAAAATAGAAAAAAAGGGAAACTAGGATGAAAAAATTATGAAAAAAGAAAAAAACAATGAAAAAAGCGAAAACCTTGACAAAAAATACTAAAGAAAAAAAAATATTGAGAAAAGAGAAAACAAGAGAAAAGAAATTGAAACAAGAAAAATATTGATAAAATCTAGGACCAAATAAAAACATGAAAAGAAAGAAAAATAATGAAGAGAAAGAAATTCTAAATTTTTTTAAAAAACAATAGAAGAATAAAAAAGGAAAATGTCAAAAAAAATATGAGAAAAAACTGAGAAAAATCAAGCATCAAAAAAAGGAAAAGAACGTTTCTCTTTTTCTTTTAAAAACAATCGAAAAAAGATAGAGAAAAAAAACAATTTCCTTTTTTTTCAACAAAATTGAGACGAACACAAAAAAAGCAAAAAGGCAAACGAAAAAAATTAAGAAAAAACAGTTCTTTCATTCGAAAAAAATAGAAAATGAAAACAGAAAAAAGAGAAAAAAAGTAAAAAAATTTCTTTAATTTTTTTTGAAAAAAAGGATAAGGAAAACTTCAACAAAAAAGACTAATTTCGTTTATTAATAGCATAGAAAATATAAACTATTTTTTTTCTTGAAAAAAAATTATTCAATGGAAAAAAATAGGGTTGAAAAACAAGTTTTTCTGCTTTAAAAAAATGAAAGAAGAAACAAAAAGAATTAAAAATGAAAACGAGAAATGAAAGAAAAAAAGCAAAACAAGTGTCTTGGAAAAAATAAGATAAAAAAAAGAAAAAAATACGAAAAAAAAGAAAAATACGGAAAAAAATAGAAAAAAATACTGAAAAAGAAAAAGACGAAGAAAAATAAAAAAATAACAATAAAAAAATAGAAAAAATACGGAAAAGATACAAAAAAAAAGAAAAACACGAAAAAAATACAAAAAAAAAGAAAAATACGAAAAAAATAGAAAAAAAATAAGGAAAAAAGAAACAAAAGAAAAAATGGGATTAAATTACGAAAAATACTAAAGACACGTTTTTTCTCGTGAATTAAAAAGCATTGCTTACTATTTTTTTTCTAAATTATAAACGCAAATAAATAAAAAATTGAAATTTCTTTTTTTTACAACTAACTTTCAACACGATTTTGCAGCACGCTGTTTAAGTTACACCTGAGCTAGAATTAAGTATAGGAGGTCCTTAGAAATGCAACGAGCTCGACTTCCGTCGCCAATAGGGTGCCTCTTGTTTTTCAATGAAGGAAAGAGAAAAATTGCTGCTACGGAAATTCGCCCTCGAAGATATTATGTCTCTAGGTTTGCTGAATAGACTTGTACCTGAGTACGGTTTGTACGAGGAAATAGGGACTGGAGTGAAAGTCGTCAGGGTGAATGGAGTCGAGGGGTTTCAAATTCTGAATGAACCATTCGACTACCTAGCAAAAACGCCAAAAGACATTTTTCTTCCAATACTTTAGGAATGTAAATTCCTCTCACTAGAGCAAACACTCCCTATTTTCATATTTTCCTATTTTTCCTATATTTTTAAATGTAATATTGTTAATCCAATTCTTTTTTTTTAAATTGTATATTTTTTTCTCACAATTTTTTTATTTTTTTTTTCATTTTTATCTATTTTTTTGTTTTCTTTCCATTTCGTTTTCTGATTTTCTGATTTTTTCCAATTTTCTTATTTTTTTCAAAACATTTTTTCCCGCGTAATTTTCTCTTTCTGGATATCCCTCTTTTTTCTGTTATTTTTCCATTTCTATTTTTTTTCCTTCTTTTCGTTTTCTATTTTTTTCTTTTTCTTCGTTTCGTTTTTTATTCTTTTTTCTTTTTTTAATTTCCTCCTCTATTATTTGTCGTTTTGTTTTTTATATTTTATATTTTTTATCAACGTGACTAAAAAAAAAAGAAAAAAAAAGAAAATCATATTTTCCTTTCTAGAATATCAAACACACGTGTAAAATTATTTTCTGATTCACCTTGTGAATCAACTGGGATGTCATCTGACAGAATAAAAATTCAGTTGCGTCAATAAAAATTAAGTGTGTTTTAGGTTTAACAATTACTCGAATGTTTACTCATAGGTTAAAGGTGCTGAAAAAAAACCCGGGGAATCGAAAAAAAAATTCTAAGAAAGCTGCGATGAACAATAAACTACAATTGTTGCTAAAATTTATTTTTGTTCCCCAAAAAATAAAAATACAAAAAAATTTCTAAAAAAATGGTTTGAAATATTTTTTCTGCAAGCAGACGTCAAATAATAAAAAAAGACGTAGCATACATTTTTCAATTTAGAAATTTTTTATTAAAAGTACACTATATTTTTTAAAACCCTCCCTATATTTCTAATCATTTAAATTATTTTTTTAAAAAAATACCATTCTAAAAAACATTTTAGAAATGATTGAAACTTGATAAAAAAATTCTTTGACAATACAAAATTCTTTAAAAATAAAATATTTTTCAAAAAAAAAGTAAAATTCTTTTCAAATATAAAATTGTATTAAAAATATAAAATTCTTTTAGAATATAAAATTGTATTAAAAAATATAAAATTCTTTTAAAATATAAAATTGTATTAAAAAATATAAAATTCTTTTAGAATACATAAAATTCTTTAAAAATACATAAAATTTTTTATAAGAAGTGTAAATGAAAAAGGAAGTTTTCATTTGGAGGGCAGGAAATGAGTGAAATGAAGGAGGAAATTGGGCATTTGTTAATTAAATTAATTGGGGTTTTTATTTGTACTGTAGTCTCATGGAAATGAAGAGGCGTTGTGAATGAAATAAAAGAATGAATGAAATCGTGTTTGGTGAGAAAGGACAGGTGGGACTCGTCTCAAGACTTCATTAAGACAAGCTTATGCGAAGGTACCAACATCGCTTCCGCCTCGTGATCACACAATGGCTTTTTCCGCGAAGCAAAACACTCCCAACGAAATACAAACGCTGTTAAATTGTTCCTGTGCTCGCAGGGTGGCATGCTTCCAAATTCACATTCAAGCACGTGCGATAATAACAAACAAAAAAAAAGAATACAAAACACAACTTCCGGTCCTCAAATTCCATAAATTTGTATAATTTTTTTTTCACGAAAATACTAGGATTCAAATTTTTAATTAAAATTGAAAACTTTTGTTTTTTTTAATTTTTTGGAATTCAAATTTAAGAGCTTGCGAATGGTAAGCTTGCAAATTTGTGTTCAAATTTTAAAGTTTAAAAATTGCTTGCGTCCAAATTCAAAAGCTTGCAATTTTGTTTGTTTTCAATTTCGAAAGCTTTTACATTTTTATGCGTTCAAATTCAAAAGCTTTCAAGATTGTTTGCGTTCAAATTTCAAAGCTTGCGACTTTGCTTGTCTACAAATCCAAAAGCTCGTAAATATTCTTGCGTTCAAATTTCAAAGCTTGCGACTTTGCTTGCGTTCAAATTCAAAAGCTTTCAAATTTACTGGCGTCCAAATTCGAAAGCTTTCAAATATGTTTGCGTCCAAACTAAAATATTTTCAAGATTGCTTGCGTCCAAATTCGAAGGCTTTTGAATTTTCTTGCGTCCAAATTCAAAAGCTTCAAAATTTATTAGCGTCCAAATTCGAAAGCTTGCGACTTTGCTTGCGTCCAAATTCAAAAGATTTCCAGACTGCTTGCGTCCAAATTTAAAAGCATTTTAATTCTTTGAGTTCAAATTCGAAAGCTTTTGGACTTTTTGCGTTCAAATTCAAAAGCTCCCAAATTATCTTGCGCGCAAATTGCAAATTTTTGGAACTTTCTTGCTTTGAAATTCAAAGCTTCAAAAATGGGTTTGAGTTCAAATTATAAAAAAAATTCCACTATAATTATAAGTTGATAATCATTGCTTCTGTTTACTAATGAGTTGAGTTCTAATTTCAAACATTTTAAATTAAAGATATTAAAAAGCAGTCTGGAGGCAAACATTTATTCAGCTTTTCAAAAAAAAAAGCTCAAAACGAGTTCAATTTCCGTCTTATTAAATATTATTTCTCATTTCTAATTCACCTGGTTTATTTTTCCTCAATAGAAACCTGGTTGCCAACTTTCACCACGCTATCAGAGGCACGTTATCACTCTTATCTGATCGTTATCTTTCATTCGCGCGAAGGCACGAGCGAGTTATTTCATGAATGAAAACAGGAGCCCAGCACGATTTTATAATCAAGCAACCACGTGTTAGGCACTCGTTAATGAAAAGACAAATCTCATTAATTAAATTTAAAAGTGGAAAAATAATTGTAGATTGTAAAACCGATCTACAAAAACATCGTTAACAGGAAAATTATTATAAGTGTATTATTATTATTATTATTATTATTATTATTGTTATTATTATTGTTATTATTATTTTATTATTATTATTATTAATATTATTATTATTATTATTATTATTATTATTTTATTATCATTATTACTATTACTATTATTATTTTATTATTATTATTATTATTATTATTTTATTATTATTATTAATTTAAATGTTCTAGAATTTCGTTTCCTTAGTATGTAAAAGCTTTAAACTTAGGTGCATTCAACTTGCAAGCTTTGGACTTTGGTAGCGTTCAACTTGGAAGCTTTGGACTTTGGTTGCGTTCAAAATTGAAACCCATGGACATTCGTTGCCTTCAAATTAAAACGCTTTTGACTTTGCTTGCTTTCAAATTAGAACGCTTTTGACTTTGGTTGCGTTCAAATTATAAAGCTTTGGACTTTGACTCCCTCCAAATTAGAACGCTTTGTACTTTTTTGGCGTTCAAATCGGAAAGCTTTCGACTTTAGTAACGTTCAACTTGGAAGCTTTGGACTTTGGTTACGTCCAAATTATAAAGCTTTGGACTTTGGTAGCGTTCAACTTGGAATCTTTGGACTTTGTTTGACTACGAATTTGGAAGCTTTGGACTTTGGTTGCGTTCAAATTTGAAAGCCTTAGACTTCGGTCGCGTTCAAATTTGAAAGCTTTCAACTTTCGTTGCCTTCGAGATAGAAAGCTTTGTACTTAGGTTGACTTTCAAATTAGAACTCTTTGGACTTTGGCTGCGTTCAAATTATAAAGCTTTAGACTTTGGGGGCGTTCAAATCAGAAAGCTTTGGACTTTGGTGGCGTTCAAATCAAAAAGCTTTGGACTTCGTTTGCCTTCGAATTTAGAATTTTTGAACTTTAGTTGCGTTCAAATTTAAAACCCTTAGACTTTCAAATTTGAAAGATTTTGGACTTTGACGCCTTTCAATCCAAAAAGTCTGTTCTTTTATTTCATTCAAAATCTTTTGAACATCATTTCGTCCTACTTCAAAAGTCATAAAATTCCTTTCTAATCACAATATTCAGTTTCAATTTATCGTAATTTTTTTCCTACATTAAAATTTCTTAAATAAAAAACACTTTTCTAAAACAGTAAATTAAACCAATTTCAGTATTTTCAGCTGCTTCGTAGCCAAAGCAAGTTTACTGAATGGATTCTTTGAAAAAGATTTAATCTCGTTGGGAAATGGGATTGAAAAGTGGTACAGGGAAAATGTAGGAACCGGTAGATTTGAAGGGGACTCAATTCTAAAATCCGGTTTCACGGCATCAACGAGCGTACGTTCGTTCATTCAGTAAGGTACTAACGCAACTGTTTCCGTCCCCACCCCCAACCGGAAGTCCCGTTTCATTCATGAATCGGTCACAATGGTAGTTTTACGGAGCCTATTGAGAACGCCTCGGTCTCTTCCCCTCTTTACTATCACGAATGTTTGTACGAGTCGCAGTCAGGACCGTAAAGACTCAAATAAAGAAAGCAGCACTAAATAATTTTCCTCCAAGAAACTAGACTTTTTACTACAAAAATTTACTACTTTCTCCATTCAACGATTTCAAACAGTTATGCTACTTTCTAAATTTTAATTTAAAATTATTCTCAACAACTCAGGAATTTCAAATTGTCAATTCGAATTCACCAGATTCGTAAACAAACTGAATATTAGTTGGGTTCAAATTTAAAAGCTTTTGAAACTGGTTTTTAAATGCATTTACGCAAGAATGAGATTTTTAAAATTTTGTGCATTCTACTTTCTGAGCTTTTCAGTTTGATATTAATTTAAAAACTTTGGACTTCGTCTACGTTCAAATTCGAAAGCTTTGGACTTCGTCTGCGTTCAAGTTCGAAAGCTTTGGACTTTGTCTGCGTTCAAATTCAAAAGCTTTGAACTTTGGACGCCTTTGAATTTGGAAGCCTTAGTCTTTGGTCGGGTTCAAATTTGAAAGCTTTGGACTTTGTCTGAGTTCAAATTCAAAAGCTTTGGACTTCGTCTGCGTTCAAATTCGAAAGCTTTGGACTTCGTCTGCGTTCAAATTCGAAAGCTTTGGACTTCGTCTGAAAGCTTTGGACTTCGTCTGCGTTCAAATTCGAAAGCTTTGGACTTCGTCTGCGTTCAAATTCGAAAGCTTTGGACTTCGTCTGCGTCCATATTCGAAAGCTTTGAACTTCGTCTGCGTTCATATTCGAAAGCTTTGGACTTTGGTCGCGTTCAAAATTTAAAAGCTTTGGACTTTAGTGCCTTCAATTTCGAAAACTTCGGACTTTGGTCGCGTTCAAAATTTAAAAGCTCTGGACTTTGATTGCGTTCAATTTTGAAAGCTTTGGACTCTGATTGCGATCAAATTCGAAAGCTTTAGACTTTGTCTGCGTTCAATTTCCAAAGCTTTGTACTTTGCCTTAAAATTCGAGAGCTTTTTCCAAATTTGAATGCTCCCGAATCTCTTTTTTCGTTTTTTGTACGAAATTCAATTTTAAAAAAATCACCTGTAGAGTAAAATGGTCAGTGTGAGATTGAAAGAAGATGATTAGATTTGTACAAAGATAAGTCTGACCCTAAAATGGGGTCTTTTTCAGCTTTTAGAAAATCACGATTTCGAGGGACTGACAAAATGACGAGAAATCGAATTATCGAAGGACGAATAAGGGGATTTGAAGGAGGAAGAAGTGCTCGAAGGTGCAAAAGAAGCAGCAAGGGGATGCTCAGCGATCCGAGAAGGAAGGGTCCAATAAGAGCAGGAGATCGCCGTGGGAACAGAGAACTTCCGTTTGGGACCCTCGATCATCCTACATGCTGAAACGAAGACTTCCGCCTTTCCATAAAAAGACACCTTTCCATCCACAAGATTTCGTCCCTCCCACCTCTAAATCTTTACCACAAAATGAAAATAACTCCATCAGTTTATCTCTACAATTTACCAATTTAGGAAACAGAAAATAATTGAAGAAAAATAATAGTATAACAAAATTGTATAACAAAATAGTAATAACAATGATAAAATAAATAACAATGATAATATAAATAACAATACTATTATAAATAATAATAATAATAATAATAATAATAATAATAATAATAATAATATTAAAAATCATAATAGTAATAATAATACTTTTTTTTAAATGATGAGAATAATTATATTGCGTTCAATATCAAAAGCTTTGGACTTTGATTACGTTCAAATTTAAAAGCTTTCGACTTTGGTTGCCTTCGAATTCGAAAGCTTTGGACTTTGGCTGCGTTTGGTACAAGCTGCGTTCAAATTCGAAAGCTTTGGATGTTGTCAGCGTTCAACTTGGAAGCTTTAGATTTCCTTTGCCTTCGAATTTCAAAGCTTTGGACTTTCGTATCCTCAAAATTTGAACGCTTTTGACTTTGGTTGCGTTCAACTTGAAAGCTTTGGACTTCCTTTGCCTTCGAATTTGAAAGCTTTGGACTTTTGGTACCTTTGACCTTGAAAGCCTTGGACATTCGCTGCGTTCAATTTGGACGCTTTAGATTTTCATCTCTTCCAAATTTGAACGCTTCGGACTTTGGTTGCGTTCAACTTGAAAGCTTTGGACTTCCTTTGCCTTCGAATTTGAAAGCTTTGGACTTTTGGTGCCTTTGACCTTGAAAGCCTTGGACATTCGCTGCGTTCAATTTGGACGCTTTTGACTTTCGTCTCCTCCAAATTTGAACGCTTTGGACTTTGGCTGCGTTCAACTTGGAAGCTTTCAACTTTGGTTGCATTTAAATTTGGAAGCCTCAGACTTCGGTCGCGTCCAAATTTGAAAGCTTTGGACTTTCGT
>WNHD01007735.1:0-11512 GCA_011057455.1 Ganaspis sp. Gsp50
AAAAAAACAATATGGATGCTCGAACATGCAACTGTCATGTGTACTTTAGTGATTAATAACTTTGGATATAATAACAAATATTGTGTTTTCTCGTTTTGTGATACGATTATTTAAGAAAGCAAACTGCAGGCACACATTTTTGTATTAAATAATCGTCTTAATAATGCCCAATGATTAAGATTTAGAAAACATCTTTTACAATGCAAGTTTTCGTTGAATTGAAAGGGACGAGATTTTAGTTCACTTCAAAAGTGCAACTTTATTAAATTAATTTGGTGAAATTTTATTCATCTGACAAAGTGTCAGTTTAGAGCCTCTGCTGGCTTTGTTACAAAACTCCATAGAATATTTTAGTCCAGATTCTAGTCCATTTGACCAAAGCTTAATTTTGATCGGAATGCTCTTGTTTATGATACACCTGTAACTTAAGGCGCATTCAGACCTCGACAGCTATCCATCCCGCAGAAAGACGGGGCAAGGGAAGCGCACAAGAGTGAGTTTATACATATATAGACTCACACCGCAGAAAGACGGGGCAAGGGGAGCGCACAAGTGTGAGTCTATACGTATAAACTCACACTTGTGCGTTTTCCTTGCCCCGTCTTTCTGCGGGCTGGCTGGCTGTCGAGATCTGAATGCGCCTTTAGTTTACTTTTGGATTGGAATTCAGACTTATTTTTTTCTGTGTAATGTTCTAAATGATTAAGACTTGATTATCTTATGGAATTAAGTGATCTGTAAACAAATTTAAATATTGCAGTGAATAATGAATGCAATCTTGAAGAATCGAACTTTTGTAAATGAAATATGTGCTTTTGCTTTATCAAAATGGTCTGAAACGTGCTTTAAATTACTCGTATCTCTTTAATAGCGTAATACATATTAGACTCGACAGAGATCGATACGAGGCCAGTACTCGGGCACAGAGAGTTCCGAAAGTTTGGTCGATAATTCGTTTTAGCTAATTCTTCCAAGGGACCGAGGGATCGCGACTTCTGTTAGGAAAAGGGTACCGTAAAGTTATCCATATTCTATTTCCAACGTGTGGCCTCCCTTCATTCTCATCGCTCGTCTTTTCATCGACCTTAGCTTCGCTTGTTTTAGACTCGCTTTAGTCTTGTTTTGGACTCGCTTTAGTATCGTTTTCAACTCATTTTGGCATTCTTTTGAACTCGTTTTAGTATTCTTTTGAATTGTTTTAGCATTCTTTTGAACTCGCTCTAGTTCTATTTCAAACTCTACAATTGTTTTAAAACTGCTTTAGCATCTTTTTGACATCACTTTAACATCTTTTTGGCATCGCTTTAGCATTTTTTTGACATCGCTGGTCTCGTTTTGGTTTCGATTACCTCTGTTTAAACTCTCACGGATCGAACATTTTTTATGTGTATTTTGTACTTGATACAAGCACGTTGAAGTTAGCTTCAACTTCTGTGTTTCTCGCGCGATCGCGTCTCTTCAGTTGAAAGTTTTGCGATAAAATCCGCGATAGCACGTTGCGGAATAGATGAAGAAAGGGGAGATAGCCTTTGGTGCACCGGCGGACCGGGGAGAGAAAGCTCACGAGATAAGCTCGATTATGATCCCCGGTGGTTAAAGTCGAAGTTTTTACAGTAGATAAGACCACGTGAATGGCTTAGCTCAGATAAAGCATCCCTCGTGTCCCCCTTCCATAAAACTAAGTGCCCTTTTTCTTAATAGGAGTCCCTCTTTCTTAACGCCACTGTTTCGGCACTAGAAACCCTCTAATCTCCTTCCGGCGTCACTGACCTTCATCATCCAAACTCTTTTACCTCCAAAATTAAAACTCTCGTTTCAAACATTCTCAATTCTTCCCCTCAACAAAATTCAACTCCAAATTCGTCCTGCTTTTTCCTGCTCTCTAATTTGTAAATTTTCAAACCTCATCGATCTGTACGATCAGCAACGGATTTTAAATAAATTTGATTTTATGTACTCTTCCCAATTTTGTGCTTTTACCTAAATGGCTCATTTAACACGAGATTATTTTTGGCAGTGTTTCTTTCAAGTTTGACACGTTCTGGTTTTAAGTTCACAAAAGAAACAAGAACTCACTTTCGATGTCTCTCAATTTTTATTAAGTTTCAAATTCAGTTTACGGCAAACTTCACGTTTCTCAAATTGAGTGATGTTATTAATAGGTTAGAAAAGACTTCAAGTTTATTATGTTGGTAGCATTTGAGTTAATTACTAATTATAACATATATGACTTAAATTTAATTAAATATTTAAATGTTATTATTATCTATTATGTAATTATTAAAGAAAAGAAAGTCAAACATTTTTAATTCTTCATTTCCATGTTTTTTAGAGATACAATATTGTAATTTTATTTTATACTTTTCAAATTTTGCGCCATTATTTGGTAGCGCTGTAAGCTTAGATGTTTTAGAACTTTTAAAACTCCACAATTGGCATTCCTACCAGTCAATTCACAAGTTTCCTAACCTAAAAATTTGGTTATTTTAGTTTTCTTAAATAATACAGCAAATTGACTTCGAAAATGGAAATCTATTTAGTGACAGTATATTTCTCCAATAAAAACAATTGTTGTAACAGTATACTTGATAGACAATTTTGTGATATTTGTCGACAATTCTCTTTTCATTATTCACCTAAACTGAAACCCGTACTGTTCAGATTAAAACTTTTAGCATTAAAACTCAAATTCAGTCAACTCGTGTTTATTTTCGAGTTGTCTCAAATTGACGCTCATACGGGACTCAGTTTGAATTCTGCTTTTTTCTGTTTTTTGGCGACTTTCTCGCTTGACGCGTTTTTATAAAATTTCGAACTTGAGTTTCGTAAAACTTCTGAATATTGTTGAATTACGATGAAAATTTGAATGAATGAAAATCCGAACTGATGAAAGTCCAAATTTATGAAAATCTGAATAAATCAAAATCTTGTTGAAGATAGTGCAATTTAACTTAATGTAATTCAAATTGTTTTTGAATGAACCGCCAATGGCGCTGTCGTCGTGGTATCCTTTTTGTCACTTCACGTTTTCGGTTCTGTTTTATGTTTTCTATGGTAAGCAAAAGACAAGGTCCGCCACCAATCTGTTCGCTTTGTATTTCCTTTTAATAATGTAATAAACGTTTGGTTCAGTATTAATGGTTTTTTGAACTTGCTTGTTTGTTATAAACTCACAAGGCCTATTATTTATTAAATCTGAACACGATGAGTTAATTAAAACCGATGAAGGGACACTTTACGTGATTTTCGTTGTATCTGGTTTTATGGAGAGAAGAGGAGTTCGTAAAAGGTGCATGCATAATGCAAGGGGTGGTAGATATAATTTTTACGAGAGCTGCTTTCCTTAGTATAAAGGCTTGTAAATTGAATAACGCCCGCAGAATTTATGTAACGCTCTACGTCTCGAGGCGATCAGAAAGCAACCCTTGAAGAGGGTGGAAGGAGGCAAGACTGGTCGACAGTCGAAGCTGAAGTCACGGACTGGCCGTAACCCAACGCTTTACGTACACACGTCCTCCAGTTTCCCGTTAATGCGCTTCCCTCTTCTCGCCCTCGTGCCACTTCTGTCGACGTAGATACCTCCAGTTCCTATGACTTACGTACACAATAGCAACAAGATTACCGGTGGACTCTCGTAAATATTGTCAACCCTCTTAAGGAAAACCTTCCTTCCATGATCCTGCTTCACGTTATGCCCTTGTAACTTGTTTGCACTAGGTGCCTTCTTTATTTATAGCAACAACTCAAGTTGCCATTCCCGATAACAAATTTTATTCTGTCAAAACTTGGTTCCACAATTTATCACAGTTCGGACTCTTTTTTTATTTTTTTTTTAAATACGATATTATTATTTACACTAGTCTTTATATTAGAATGTTGGTCTTATGGTTCAAAAATAATTTTTGCTTCTCTTCCAAAATTTGTACTTCTCTTTAAAAATTTGTACTACTCTAAAAATATATACTTCTCTCTAAAATGTACTTCTAAAATGTTTACTTCTCTTCCAAAATGCTTACTTCCTTGTACATAATTTGCGATAAAATTGACATCATCATTCACATTCGAATCTTGAATGTTAGAAGCCAGCTTTTCATCTTTACGATTTTCCAGTTCGTGAGGTTCATCATTTTTTGCAGCTTGGAATAATAGAGTTGGACTTTTAGAGACTGAATCACGGAGAGTACATTTATTGATGAATGATTAAGCTTTTTCCCAAGATTTGGGCGTAAGAAATTATACTGGGTTGCTGATAGTATCTGAAATTCGTGCTGAATCATTGATAGGTGGATTAGTAAATAGTGACAAGCAACAAAGAAAACACGAAAGAAGAAAACAAGTGATTAAAACCAGTAAAATATTCTCAATTGAGCAACAATTTCCGGAAAGAATTTCATCAGGTTTTCTTCTCTAATCACAGACAAGCTGCTCTTCTAAGAAACAAAATAATAGAAATTGAAAATCGTCCCGATTACAATGCTTTTTCTATGAAGAAGAAAAGTTACAGCAAAGCAAAGAATTATGGTATCAGGTTTTACCGAATTGTAAGTTTTGACTCAAAAATGTAATATCCGATCAAAAATTGCAATTGCCGAACAACAAATGAAATGTCTGGCAAAAAATTGTAATAGCGGATCCAAAATTATAGTTTCCGGCCAAAAACTGTTTTATTTCTAAAAATAAAGAAATAAATCAAATAAAAATTGTAATTGCCAAAACAAAATTGCATTTCAGTGTCAAAAATTGTAATTTCGGATCCAAAGTTGTAATTTCCGACGAAAAATTATAATTTCCAATGAAGAATTGTAGTTTCCGACCAAAAACTTTAGATTCCCATTAAAAATTGTCATTTACGACTAAAAATTGTAGTTTCGGATCAAAAATTGTAATTTCCAATCAAAAATTGTTACCTCCAATCCAAAATTATAATTTCCCACCCAAAATTGTAGTTTAATGTCAAAAATTGTAATTTGCGATCCAAAATTATAATTGCTGGTCAAAAATGATATTTTCCGACCAACAATTGTAGTTTTCGGCCATAAATTGTAATTTTCGATCCAAAATTATAGTTTCTGATCAAAAATTATATTTTCCGAACAAAAATTGTAGTTTCCTAACAAAAATTGTAGTTTTCGGCCATAAATTGTAATTTTCGATCCAACATTGTATTTTAATGCCAAAATCAAAAATCAAATCAAAAATTGTAATTTACGATAAAGAATTGTAATTTCTGACCAAAAATTGTAGTTTCTCATGAAAAATTGTAATTTACGAAAAAAAATTGTAGATTAATGTCAAAAATTGTAACTTGCTGTATAAAATGGTAGTTTCTAGTCAAAAATTGTAATTTTCAATTCAAAATTGTATTTTAATGCTAAAAGTTTTAATTACGGATCCAAAATTGTAATTTTCGATAAAGAATTGTAATTTCTGACCAAAAATTTTAGTTTCCCATGAAAAATTGTAATTTACGACCAAAAATTGTAGTTTCGGATTAAAAATTGTAACCTTTGACCCAAAATTGTAGTTTAATGCCCAAAATTGTAACTTGCGATCCAAAATGGTAGTTTCTGGTCATAAATTGTAATTACCGAACAGAAATTGTAGTTTCCAGCCCAAAAATATAGTTTCTTATCAAAAATTGTAGTTTCCGGCCATAAATTGTAATTTTCGATCCAAACTTGTATTTTAATGACAGAAATTTTAATTTCGGATCCAAAAATGTAGTTTCCGACGAAAAATTGTAATTTCCGATACATAATTGTAGTTTCTGACCAAAAATTGTAATTTTCCATGGAAAATTGTAATTTACGACAAAAATTGCAGTTTCGGATTAAAAATTGTAACCTCCGACCCAAAATTGTACTTTAATGCTAAAAATTGTAACTTGCGAAACAAAATGGTAGTTTCTGGTCAAAAATTGTAATTGACGAACAAAAATTGTAGCTCCGGACAAAAATTATGTTTTCCTACAAAGAATTGTAGTTTTCGGCCATAAATTGTAATTTCCGATTCAAAATGGTAGATTCCGGCTAAAAATTGTAGTTTCCGACCCAAAATTGTATATTTCTCAAACGAAAATGATAGTTTTCAATCAAAAACCACAGTTCTAAAGTTCTACTTTCGAAGCCACCATAAACTCCGAATGAATTCAAAGCGGAATATAAAAATGGATAAAAATTATGAAAACAATTTTCAAACTACGAGGCATTTTGAAAGGCTCGTTGAAAAGAATTTATCTGAATCGGTTGATAGTTTGGCCAAGACGAAATCTTGGATGGAAATATGCAGAAATGGTGCTTCGATTAGAGCTCGAAGAAGCTGACATTACAATCAGCAATTAACGATATTGGGCCGTTAATTTCATTTTAAGGTTTATCAGTCGCGTTAATCTGGACCCTCTCATCCTTTGCAGTTTGCGTTTCGTATCTCACGTGCTACGATGTAACTCGCGTGCTATATTTTTACCGGAGCTGACGCGTTCCACGAACGCATCTGCGCTGTCGCTGATATTCGTGAGCAACGAATGAACTCGTACGTACGTGCATCCAAGTTGTAGCTGCATATACTTAGTTCTATCTTGCAGTCGAAGATCGTTTCGACGAGGATTGGTCGGGTGACTTTTAATTTCTCGGTGTGGTGTCCACCCGCCGCTGCACAAGTCGGTAGCTCAATACGAATGCGACTTGAGCATTGAGACGTGATCGCAGTGAGCTGCTTCCAAGCCAATGCCACGTCGGGCAATTATCGCTCGGCGGGACCTCATCGTGCATACATTAAAATCCTCTCTCTCTCTCTCTCTTGTGGATCGTTCTCGCCTCTCTGCTTTTAGTTCTTTCATTTCTCTTTCTTGTTTTTCAGTTCTCGTTCTAGTTTTTCACTTCTTCTAGTTCTTTCACCTCTCTTCCTTCTCCTTCATCTTCTTTCATTCATCTTTTTTTCTTTCATTTTCTTTCTTCTTCCACCTTCTTTCATCTTCTTTCTTTCATCTTTTTTTTCTTCTATCTTCTTTCATCTTTTTTCTTTTTTCATCTTCTTTTTTCTTTCATCTTCTTTCTTTTATCTTCTTTCTTCTTTTATCTTCTTTCTGCGTTAGAGCGACGACAAGGACGTGAAAGCGACACACGAGATTTCCTATCGGACCAGAACACCTCTCGTCTACCTCCTAGTGGACGGTTTTAAGATCGATATCTTCACTCGAGGGCTGGACCGAATGAATAATTATCAATGGCCACTCAGTATATCTTGGCACCTTTTGCACAACTGTCCCAGCCTTTCTCCTTCCTTGAAGGTGACAATCCCAATTTATGTTACGATGTTTGACTCCTGATGAAGGAATAAGGTCTAATTATTCACGTTCTTGATTCTTTATTTCATGTATCTAAAAATCGACCAAGAAATTCGTAGCCGAACTGAAGAAAATTTGCTCTTTTTTTGTTAACTTTTTTCGTGTCCTACGTTATTGCCAAACTTTAGATTTTTCTTTTCAATATTGATTTTATTTGATTTATCTTTTTGTTTTATCTTTTTATTTGTTTTATTTATTTTTTTTACCTCTTTATGTTTAAATTTGTCCTCTTGTTTAAATTTATGTTAAATTTGTCAGCCAACGGATTTTATTAATTTTAGTCATCAAGAGTGAACTGGTGCTTGTTTCGAAATGATAAAATGGACGAATGTGGATTGAGGCTGGTGGGTCGCAGATCGAAAGCTCGGATGGATGGACGACCGAAAGGTAACGAGACCAGAGGTTGGTCTGATCAGATAGGAAGCGAGGACCGAGCAGGCCAGATATTCGAGATAGGAGAATTTAATAACCTGCTAGAGGGGGTGGCAAAGAGGAACAGGGAGACTTCGGGGGAAGCGGAGTGCAATAATATCAGGAGATATCGATCTTTAATTAGGCACGCAGCGCGGGAATGCTAGATTAGATCTCGCTAGACGAGAGTTCCAGCTCTGGCCATCCTTATAGGTCCCTTGCTCTCACTCCCTCATCCTCTGCAGGACCTATTTATCTCCAATTCGTTAGGTACCCTTTTCATCTCCTCAAAATTGCACAGTAAGCTAAAGAGCTCCTCCAACTCTCAAGTATCCTCTATCAACAAATTAGATCCTACTTTTCTTTCGCAAGATGCTAATAAATTCGACCAGCATCGCCTAAACAGTCTTTCGCAATATTGCACAAACATTAGGAACACTGGAAACATTGGAGAAACAATTGGATCTGTTGAGAAAGGAGTTTTGGAGCTACAATTAAAAATGGAGAAATAATTGGTAAATGTTGGAGAAACAATTGGATCTATTGAGAAAGGAATTTTGGAGCTACAATTAAAAATGGAGAAATAATTGGGAAATGTTGAAGAAACAATTGGAAATTCTGGAGAAACAATTGGAAAACATCGAGAACCAATTCACAATTGGAAATGAAACAACTAGAACTGTTGACAAAGAAATTTTGGAGCTATAATAAAAAATGAAAATTAATTGGAAAATGTTGGAGAAGCAATTGGAAATGTTCGAGAAGCAATTGGAAATGTTCGAGAAACAATTGAAAATTCTGGAGAAACAATTGGAAAAGTTCGAAGAACAATTGGAAAAGAAATAATTAGATCTGTTAAAAAAGGAATTTTGGGGCAACAATTAAAAACATTGAAGAAACAATTCAAAATTTTGGAGAAATAATTGTAAATGCTGGATAAACAATTGGAAATTCTGGAGAAATAATTGGTAATACTGGAGAGCAACTAGAAACGAAACAATTAGAACTGTTGAAAAAGGAATTTTGGAGCCATATTTAAAAATGTTGCGGAGAAACAATTCAAAACTTTTGAGAAATAATTAGAAATTTTAAAAAAATAATTGGAAATGCTGGAAAAACAATTATAAATGTTGAAGAAACAATTGGAAATTCTGGAGAACAATTGGAAAAGTTCGTGAAATAATTGGAAATGAAACAATTAGAACTGCAGAAAAAGAAAGTTTGGAGTTATAATTAAAAATGGAGAAATGTTTGGAAAATGCTAGAGAAACAATTGAAAATACTGGAGAAACAATCGGAAATGTTAGAGAAACAATTGGAAAATCTGGAAAAACAATTGAAAAAATTCGAGAAACGATTGGAAAAGAAATAATTAGAACTGTTAAAAAAATAATTTTGGGGCAACAATTAAAAATATTGGAGAAAATTCAAAATTTTTGAGAAATAATTGTAAATGCTGGATAAACAATTAGAAATGCTGGAGAAAAAATTGGTAATACTGGAGAAACAATTTGTAATACTGGAGAGAAACTGGAAACGAAACAATTAGAACTGTTGAAAAAGGAATTTTGTAGCCATATTTGAAAATGTTGGAGAAAATTCAAAACTCTTGAGAAATAATTAGAAATTTTAGATAAATATTAGGAAATTCTAGAAAAACAATTATAAATGTTGGAGAAATAATTGGAAATTCTGGAGAACAATTGAAAAAGTTCGTGAAATAATTGGAAATTAAACAATTAGAACTGCAGAAAAAGAAAGTTTGGAGCTATAATTAAAAATGGAGAAATGATTGGGAAATGCTGGAAAAACAATTCAAAATGTTGGAGAAACAATTGGAAAATCTGGAGAAACAATTGGAAATTTTACGAGCAATCAAGAATGAAAATATCGGAAAACCGAGAAAAAGTGGAATTGATAAAGAAACATTGAACATAACTTGAAAGAAAAAAATTGGAATATATTTTAGATGAACAACATCATGGGATACGCAAATCTGTTTGTAGAATCTTTGGATTTTAAAATATTTCGAATGACAAATTAGAAGCTATGTGTTGGGACACCTGGGAGACTATTTAATCAACTACTTTGCATAGTTCTCATACTTGATAAATTCTCTCCTCGCTTCGTTTCCTACTATCTTTCTATCATCTTATTTAGAGCTTTATCAGACGACTATTCGAGATTCATTAAAATGTACGTAATGTACGATTGATTTATTCAGCCACTTTAAATCCAGGACTAATTTATTTGCCATTAGCGATATCCAGTTCAGATATTTCTCTAAACGTATTGTTAAACTTTCTAAAAAAAAAATGCGAAAATAGTTTCCGCTAATTACTTTGCTTCACATTTTTTCTTTCTTTATTATGACTCCAAAAGGGTACTTTTTATCGTACTTAGACATTTTTTGTTTCATTCTTTGCTAAAAAATTTAATGCCTTTAAATAAAACGTCCTTAAACATTGTTATGCAAAAAAAAAATAAAACGAACTGAAATAGATAAACTTTTTGTTCGTATTTTTTGTTTATTGAAGTCTAGGAAATTAGAAATAAAACTCTAGAAAATAAGAAATAGAAATAGGAGAAATTCACTCAGAAAAAATACTTGGCCAACAAAACTGCGATACTTTTGGTATACAATTTTATTGATTCAAAAGTGAAATTTATTGTATTTTCATGAACACAAGGATGGTGCTATAGATTTTACATTACATAATATATATGCTTTTGAATCAATAACGTCAAATTTCAAAAGTACCTAACTTTGGACAGCCAAGTATTTTTTTTCAATGTAGAAATAGGAAAGAGAAATTGAAAATAGGAAATTGAAATAGGAAATAGAAATAGGAAATAAAGATAGCAAATAAAAATAGGAAATAATAAATAAAAATATACACTCAAAAAAATGCCTTGTACCTGTTTACAAGGATCTAATTATTTTCCCTTGAGGTAAAAAAAACTTATTGAGGAATTTACTTTGTGAATCGGAGATTATATAAGAATGCGGATTCAAGATTGACGTTCTGAATTGTTATGAATGGGAATTATTGGTCTTTAATCTGTGATTTCCTTTTCATGAGAAATTTACTGAATCTTTTTTGACAATTATGAATCGGATTTAAAAATTTTAGGTTAGATTGTCAAAAACAATAAATCGAAACGTCCGATTCAAGCCACTCAAAAAGGGTTTGAATCAGAAGTTTCCGATTTATTGTTTTTGGCAATCTAACCTAAAATTTTTAAATCCGATTCATAATTGTCAAAAAAGATTCAATAAATTTCTCATGAATAGAGGATATCACATAGATATTACAGATTAAAGACCAATTCATAACAATTATTCAAAACGTCAATCTTGAATCCGCATTCTTAAAATCTCCGATTAACAAAGTAAAATTCTCAATAAGTTTTTTTTACCTGGATAGTTAAGGAGTCAACTATTGAATCCTTGTTAAAATAACAAGGGCATTTTGTTGTTTAAGTAGACATACGTGTAGACATAGAAATTAGTGGATTTATCAAGTTTTAAAAGTTATTCAGAATATTTAGTAATACCGAAAAAGTCCGTAACCATCCATTTTAATAAAACAAATCAAATAGTAGTTAAGTATACAAGACCAGCGTCATAAACACGTGCCAGACAGATTCCAGCGCTAGGGTTGTAAAGTTTCATGAAACTTTCCTTAAATGAAAGTTTCATGAAAGTTTCAAGGCTTGATGAAACATTTGAAAGTTTCAAAGGAGAAGGCGGGA
>WNHD01007738.1:0-19527 GCA_011057455.1 Ganaspis sp. Gsp50
AATTTGAATCCTTAATTTGAATCCTTAATTTGAATCCTTAATTTTGATCCTTAATTTGGAAATTCGATACAGAAGCTGATACGCAATTTGGAAGCTGATAGACAATTTGAAAGCATATACACAATTTGGAAATTAATGCATAATTTGGAAGTCGATGCACAATTTGCGAATAAATAATTTAAAAGTTGGTGCAAAATTTGGAAGTTGAATTTGCAATTTGGAAATTGTTTTATAAGAAGATGGTTAGTTTCGTAAGACGAATTGCGTTTAATTTAATTGCTAATTGATTTGTTTTTTTCCTGTCAGAATAAAGATAATCAAACACTTCATTAATTTTAAAGAAAATGCAATTTAAATGAAGCTCTTTTCGAGTGATTAATTCTCAGCAGTCGATGCAAGTTTATTGATATTAAATTTCAGGTACATTTGCATTAATCAGTCATTTTGATGCTGGATTTTGTAAAATGTCGATTATTTAATCGGTCCGAAAATTGGCTTTTGTTTAAAAATTGGTAATTGTGATGTACGTAATTTGTAAGAGTAATGTTTGATGAGAAGGAGCATGGTTCGGAGGATGGAAAAGAGGCTAATGAAAAGTAAATGGATTTTTTTATTCCGTGATCGTTCATTCTCCATTGGCTACTAGTAGGTCAGCTCATCAATAAAATCCTCTTTAATGGATAGAAAATAGTTTAACCAAGTCAAGTCAATGCGATACTTGAAAACAAAATATCAATCTAGATGATATTAAATTAGATTGTAATCGTCTTCAGTACGTGTAACACAGCACGTGAATCTTTTCTTTTTCTTTTACAATTTCCATATAACTAATACATTCTTTTTTTGCGATTCTAGGCCAAAAATGCTACGATCGCGAGAGAAGAAACCACTTTTCAGAAAAGAGATTTGTTCAAGTTCCTACGTTTCGAAGAATTTTTGCTCTTTAAAGATTTTTGAAGAAGATTTGAAAAAGAATCATATTTGAAGAATGATTCTTCAAGAGGAGCGATTTCTGAAGAAAACTGCTCTTTGAAGGCGAAATTCTGCGTTTTGAAGAACTTGGTTTTGAAAAATTGGAAGCAGAAGTGGTCTGCTTTTGTGAAAATGTTTTCAAGAAGAGGGAGTCTGTAAAGAAGTACATAATTTGCTTTTTGAAAAAGCAATATCCGTGAAGAAGCAAATCAGTCTGGTGTTTACGTTTCCAGAATTGAGTTTTTTTCTATCTGGAAAGGCAGATAAAAAATGAAGGCTGATTTTTCCATAACAGTGACGATAATATACATACTCATTGAAGTATATAAAGAACATGTATAACCATAATCTCTTTCAGTCGTAAGCGTGACTTGTTAGGAGCCAATACCGGCATGTGATAGTTTCAATAACATTTTTATGATAATTAATCGATTGAGCGAGGAATTGTTTTCATTTTATTTCATCAAGTGTAAATTGTAACGCCGAAATATTCGTACCAGTGACTCAGTTCGAATCATTGACCTTCTACAAACTCGATTTCTTCTTGTTGCATTCCCAAGACGTTCGGCGACAACTTTTTTCTTCTGGACTTGTTCTCAAAGTATGGTATATTTATAAAATGTTTTATAATCATTCGCCTCATTAATATTCACTTGAATTTGGAGCAGCCTTTGACAATAATTTCATTCACAGACTTTTCAAATTTAAATATAGTCGCTTTTATAAAATAGGAGAAGAATACGTTTTTCGTATTTTATTTCAGTTTTATTTTTACAGTTGTTCGTAAAAAAGAAGACGGTGCCAATAGACAAGAATTATTTCTTTTTTAAATGACAAAAAGCTAGGTATTTATTGAACACGGTGAATGTAAAACTTATAAATCGCAGGGCGGTAAAAATTAAAAATGTAAAGGCTCTTTCCAGTTTTAAATCATTAATGGTATAATAATAATTATTGGTAATAATAATAATAATAGTAATAATAATCATAATAGTAATAATAACAATAATAATAATAATAATAATAATAATAATAATGTATTGATAATTTTGTCATGATTTTTGTAAAAATAAATAAAGATTATAATTATTGATAATAACTATAATAATTATAATAACTATAATAATAGTTAAAAAAACTATAATAACTATAATAATTATAATTACTTAATTCTGAAATTCAGAAATTTAAAAATAATCTTTACAATTATAAACTGCATTAAATATTAAAATTAATTGCAATCGTATTAAATATGAAAGTAGTGTTTCACTTTTTTTGACGAAGAAATTTCTTTTTGGATTCTAGATTTTTGTTTATTCCTTTTTTTTAAGTAAAAGCACTGACAGTTCAAGCATCGAGAGAATCGAGTAGTTGATTTCAATATTCTTTTATTTATCGGAGGTCAAGTGGACAATTAGCACTTGACACTTTTTTTTATCATATGTATACATCTCTGAAAGTACAAAGCACTTTGCCACAGAGTGTCTTATTGATACTAATTAAGTTACATTAAATTAAAATAATTACATTGAATTAATAAAAACAAATAAATGGATCAAGCTTTTTCAAATGAAACAAAATAATATTAAATAGTTAACTTAATGAAATAAAGAAAATAATCAAATAAATAAATATTAAAAAAAACTTTCATAAGAAAGTTGTGATTCACTTGATTCAAATTATTATAGTTAATTATTTTAATAATTGTTTATAACAGAAAGGTTTTTACAAACTATTGATGACTATAAATTTTGATGATTCCTTTATAAAATCTTTGAAAAATTGTTCTTTACAATAAATTAATGAATTTATTTACAATAAGTGAATTAATTTCTTTACAATATTTAAAACAGACCAACTTACAGTTTTATATTTTTAAATGACACTGCATTTTCTTATTACAAATAAAATATTTTAAACTTCTTTGACTTAAAAAGTGTAAATAATAAAGTTTTTCAAACTCTGTTCGTAAAATACAAACTTATCACTTAAGTGACGTTTACAAAGTTTTCACGATATTTAAATTTTCCACTAATGTTTCTAATTTTTATTATCCGTAGTCTTTTACGAATTCTAATGTTTATTTAACTGGTTTAAAGCAATTTAAATGTTTTCTGCGGCAAGTTTTTCAGACATTATTATTATTATTATTATTTTATTATTATTATTATTATTGTTATTATTATATTATTATTTTTATTGCTATTTTTATTGTTATTATTTTATTATTATTTTTTTTTTTTAATTGAGGTTTGGCTAATGCGTTTACGCAGAAACGAGAAGCATGACAAGGAATTCGCATCAAAAAGAAAGTTATTATTATTGTTACTTCTAATTAATTATTATTGAATTATCAATCAATTAATTTCATTTCATTTAATCATTTTGATTAAATTGAATTTCATAATTCCCTAGTATTCACCATATGAATAAGAAAGAAATGAAAAGAAATGAAAAGAAATGAAAAGAAATGAAAAGAAATGAAAAGAAATAAAAAGAATGAAAAGAATGAAAAAGAATCTATTATTATTTTTTTAATATCTCTCATTGTTTATTTATAGATGCCCATCACTAGTTTCATAAATTGTAATATTTTAATTAAATTCTAAATGCTTATTATTAGATTCATATTTCGTGATATTGTAATGTTCGATTTAATGTTATTTAAGATGAATGGGTTGTTAAACATTATTTACTTAACAACTTTCCATTGAGGTTTGATTTTACGACTAAATGTAAATGAAGCAGCGGTCTATAAAACTGTAATTAATTGCCAATCTTTCTGCCAGCTTATAGAAGGATTAAGTGGGAAATACTTTATTGAAAGTTTAATAATTCATTTGCTAATTGCAGTACCGGATACATGAGGGGTCGAATACGAGAAAGTGATCTGGGCGCATAAATTTTGTGACAAATATTTTACATTTAGAAAAAAACAAAAAATTGTACACTATATTTTACGTTTCTTTTATGTTATTGTTATTTACAATATTTTATTGTTCTTTATAATATTTTATTGATATTTACAATATTTTATTGTTATTTACAATATTTTGTTATTTACAATATTTTATGATTGTCACAATATTGATATGTTGTATTAAGGGAAAAAGTGCTAGAAGAAAATACTTTATAGGATTAAAAATGTACTAAAACCGGCACTGAATAATGTTCTAATAAAGCAGGAAAATGTGATTTACTACGTTTCATTCTGCTGTTGCCAATGCTATTAAATATTCATATTTAAAAAATAATTTACACACGTTTGTAAATTACTATTATCGAAAATTGATAATGAGAGATTAGTAAATTTATGACGTGCACTGAAAATGGAAATTGTTGGACAATTTCTCAATTATTTATTTTATAAACAGTCGATTAATATAATAATAATATTATAATAATAATAATGTAATAATAATATTATAAGTTTGACGTCAAAAATTCTAGGAAAATTTAAATCACAATAATATTATAATATTATAATAATAATAATGTCATTACGTTGTAAAATTTACAATTAGAAAAAGTTGCCATAAAAATCAATATTTTACCGTAAGGAGGTCATTTTGTCGTTAAATAGTTTCCTTATAATTTTAATTAATTTATAATAAATAAAATAAATAAATAAATGTTAATTACTTTAAAATAATTCAACAATGATTCGTTTAAGTTTTAAATCCATTTATTCACTATTGAATTTTTCTTTTACAAAACAAATTCTCTTGATAAAGAAATATCTTGTAAAGAAATTCTAAAAAAAATGTCAGAAAGTTTGACGTCAAATTGGAAATTTAAAAAAATGGTGTATTGTTTGTTCATTAGTTTATTTATTTATTTATTATCGTTTGAAATAAAGTAAACATTTTGATTTGCAGATTCTTGAGAAATGGCGGTGGGGAAACCAAATCGTTGGAGGACACGAAGGGACGGTAATTGGATTAGTAAATTCGTGAAAAAGAGAATACCGATTGTATCTTGGCTGCCAAAATACAATTCTGAAAAATTATTCAATGATGCGATTGCTGGAGTTACAGTTGGACTTACTGTCATGCCCCAGGGTCTTGCTTACGCAACTCTTGCAGGATTAGAACCGCAGGTAAATCTTTATTCTTTAGCAAAAGAAATTAAATAAATGTAAAATAAATACAAAATAAATGCAAAATAAGTCAATACAAAATAAATAAATGCAAAATAAGTAATTACAAAATAAATAAATTCAAAGTAAACACAAAATAAATAAATTCAAAGTAAACACAAAATAAATAAATTCAAAGTAAATACAAAATAAATAAATTCAAAGTAAATACAAAATAAATAAATAAAAAATAAATAAATAAAAAAAAGAACATATAATTACAGTCAACTCTATGAATAGTGCCACTAAAATAGTACCGCTTTTCATTTTTTGTTCTCACTCAAGCGTCCTTTGTTTCCTTTATGCAAATTTATGCAAATCTGCGGCACTATTCGTAGAGTTGACTGTATCGGAATTGGCAAACTTTAAATTTAACAAGAAAATTCAAACTAATATGAAATAATTTTATTTACAGTATGGTCTCTACTCGGCATTTATAGGTGCGATTGTCTACGTCTTTTTTGGATCTTGTAAAGACATAACAATTGGACCTACAGCCTTAATGTCCTTGATGACTCACGAGTATGTTCAAGGTCGCAGTGTTGATTTTGCGATCCTCCTAGCATTTTTGTCAGGCTGTATGCAATTATTGATGGGATTCTTACGATTAGGTAGGTCCTAAAAACATTCTTTAGACTAAAAATCGAAAACTTCGATGCGGAGGTAAAAATAAAGAAATTGAAATTAAATTGAAATTGAAATTAAACATTTTAAATTTAATAACGCGGATTAAAGAGGTCTCGATTTTGTGTTCTTTATGTAATCTTTTTTTAATTGTAAGTTCTTTTTTCTATTCACTTGAAAAGTATGTTGTATTTACTTTTTTCGATTTGCGTCTTATTCGTAAATATTTATTTATCTAAATATTGCGCTTTTTTATCTTCCTTTGTTTTTTGTCGCTAAGTAATATCAACTCAAATTGCTATTTAGAGAAATTGTTATCAATTGTTTACCTAAAGAAAAAACGAGAATTTCACTACAAGAATTACTACGAGAATTTTATGTAATCAATAATAGATGGAACGTAAATCAAAATTCGTGTAAGAGAATTATTAATTATTAATTTGCAACGGAAATTTTAATGACTTGTTTGTTAAGTTTAGTTTCTTTCACCTTGAAGTAAAAAAATCATTTGTTTGCATAACTGCTTGATATTTTTTTTGTAGATTCAAAGCGTGCCAAGAACTCCCATAAAACATTTATTGTTTGCATTTTCTACGAAATCGTTTAGTTGTAAAATTAAAAATATGTTTTTTCTTATCGCAAAGTTGATGAAATGTTTACAAAGTTTTTTAAACTGAAATTTTGATAAAGTTAAACAAATTGATAAAATTTTTATAAAGTTAAACAATTGATGAAATGTTCATAAAGTCCTTTAAACAATTGATGAAATGTTCATAAAGTCCTTTAAACAATTGATGAAATATTTATAAAGTCCATAGAAAATAAATACCAATTTTGCTCAATTAGATTTATTAAATATGCTGATTAAAAGAATAGAATAGAATAGAATAGAATAGAATAGAATAGAATAGAATAGAATAGAATAGAATAGAATAGGACTTTAAAAGAATAGAAAAATTTATTTTTGCTTCCTCATAGGGAAGCATCGTTTATTTTAATAATTATAATTTATTGTTTATTTAATAAAATATTTATTTAATAAATTGAATTAATAAAATTTAGTTTTTAACAAAACTGATTTCATTTTTCAGGAGTTCTCGTAGATTTTATCTCAGTCCCGGTCACTGTAGGATTCACCTCGGCAACTTCAGTAATTATCGTCGTTTCACAATTAAAAGGTCTGCTGGGCCTGAAGATCTCCTCCTCGGGTTTCATGGATACTCTAAAAGCAGTTTTTCAGAATATCGGCAACACCAGCGTCTGGGACACTGTCATGAGTTTCTCCTGCATCATAATTCTCCTACTGTTCAGAGTAATTCAACTTAATTCACACCCATTATTAATTAACATCCCGAGCTTAAAGGAAAATACTCATAATACAACAGTTCTCTTATTTTGCAGAAAATGAAAGACATAAGTCTCTGTTCCGGAAGTGAGAAGCCAACGAAACGCCAACAAATGATTATGAAAATTATTTGGCTTATTTCCACTGCGAGAAATGCAATTGTGGTGGTCATTTGCTCAGTGATTGCCTTCAAAATGGAATCATCGACGACTGGTTCGCCTTTTATTTTGACTGGCACTGTCAGATCTGGTCTTCCACACTTCAGCTTACCGCCATTTTCCACTCAGGTGAACAATCGCACCTTGAGTTTTGTGGAAATGTGTTCGGAACTCGGTCCAGCTATTGTTCTTGTGCCAATAATTGGCGTTTTGGGTAATGTTGCAATCGCAAAAGCTTTCGCTAGTGGAAATAATGTCGATGCCACTCAAGAACTTTTGACTCTTGGCATTTGCAATGTTCTTGGATCATGTGCTAGTTCAATGCCGGTCACAGGATCTTTCAGCAGATCAGCGGTCAATCATGCCAGTGGCGTTAAGACACCAATGGGCGGACTTTATACTGGAGTCTTGATTCTTTTAGCCCTTACTTTACTCACTCCGTATTTCTATTTCATTCCCAAAGGTAAATAAACGCAAAATTTAATTATTGGTATAAAAGTCACGTGTTTTGCTTAATGTTTAAAAGAAGGAAATGTTAAAAAAAAGTAAGAACTCAAAAAATAAAGACATGTTTAAAAAAATTAGAAAATGTTTAAAAAGATAAAACAATGCTTCCTCTATAAGGAAGCAAAAATGTCTAAAAAGATAACAAATGTTTAAAAAAATAAAAAAAATGTTTAAAAAGTATAAAAAGTTTAAAAATAAAATGTTTAAAAATAACTGAAGTTCAAATAAGAGAAAATGACTAATTTCAGATTTATCAAAGTTTTTGCTAATACACATTAATAGGTGATGACATTTTTTTTTTCGTCAAATTTTTTGCTTTCTTACAATTTTACAATCTTACAATTTTATGAGCTCGAACCTTGATGTAATGAATATGCTGTTATGTCAGAAAACTGAAAGTTCTATTTAATTTCAGCGTCTCTAGCTGCTGTTATTATTTGCGCTGTAATTTACATGATTGAATACGAGGTCGTGAAACTTATGTGGAGATCCAGCAAGAAGGATCTCATTCCGACTTTCGCCACTTTCCTATTTTGCTTAATTATTGGCGTCGAGTATGGAATCTTGATTGGAGTCGCCATCAATATTATGTTCTTGCTTTATCCTTCTGCCAGGCCAAAGATACATGTTGAAAAATGTATTGTAAGTTTATATTATTTTATTTTAAACTTTCGAAACTTATAATTTTAGGTAATTTTTAACTTCTACGATAATTAATTTTTTTGTTTGTTTATCACTCCACTTGTTTTCCTATTCTTTTTAAATTTTAATTTGTTTTTTATGTTTATTTGTTTTTTATTTCTAACTCGCTTTTTTAATTCGTTTGTTTTATTTTTTACTCTTTTATTTTATTTTATATTTACTAGCGAACTCTAGATTTGTTTATTCATGATTCGTAATTTTATTCACGATTTATTTCTAGTTTAATAAAAATTATGTTTGTATTTTCAAAGTTTAATGTTTATTATGTTTGGTTTTTTTTGCTAGACGGAATCAGGCTCTGAGTACCTTTTAGTAACACCGGGTAATAGTCTTTATTTTCCGGCTATTGACTTTATAAAACAGTCTGTTGGTCACGCTGGAGTGAAACAGGGTTCTAGTCAAATACCAGTCGTTGTTGATTGTCGCTATGTATTGGGTGCGGACTTTACTGCTGCAAAAGTAAGATTATTATTATTATTATTAGTATTTTTAGTATTAGTATTATTATCTATTAATTATTATTATCATCATTATTATCTATTAATGGGCAACTATTAAATTACATTGATATAATTATAATTTCGAAACAATTGATAAAATAGAAATTTCATTTTGTCAACTTACATCGAAACTTTATATTCGTTCTTTTAATTTTTTTACTCTTTATACTGTAATTTTGTATTTTTCGTTTCTAGGGAATTGCTGCATTAATTAGTGAATTCAACAGTCGTAAACAGGGACTCTACTTTTATAATCCTCGTAGTGACGTTGTCGCTGTTCTGAGAGGAGCTTGCGGAGAAGAATTTCAACACGTTTCCACAGAAGATGAATTAGCGTATTTATTAAACTCAAGTCGAGGTAAATTATTCAAACTTGATGCAAATTATTAAATTTATATATATATATGTAAATGAAATACATATTAAATAAACCAAACTAAAATAAACTGAAGTAAAATAGTTTCTCTCTGGTAAAATATTAATTAAGTAAAATTGTTACAGATAAAAATTCACAAGAGCTTCTGGAATTGAATCGTGACAAGTACGAGCCTTTTGTGGCAAATAATCCTGAATTAATTCACCGAAGTTCTTATGTATCTGGACAGGAACTAAGAGAAGTAAAGACAACACTATTACATGCAACGGGAAGTTGAAATTTCATACCTTAAAACTCTGATTTTGTGTACAAATGGTTTTAGATGCTCTGGCTCATTTTTTTATTTTCATTATGATATTGTTTTATCACAATGTTTCATTTAACTCCAGACGTGTTATACTTTATTACAATCTATTTAGATAACAAAAGAGAATTGACACGCACTCGAAGCGTTCACATCGTTATAAATGCATATAGTATTTCAATACGTACAACAAATTTATTTTACGTCTGTAAAGGAGAGAGGATAGAAAGACGAATAATTCTTAAAGATTTTTTTCATATTTCTATAAAAATGTATGCTTCTTCTTAGATTAATAAATTAGAATCAGGGGTATTATGTTAAACCGCTTACATGACAAGAGGAATCTCGTGTGAATTCGATTTCTGAATTTTCAATTTGTAGTTTCTTATTTTTAATTCAGAACTTTGTATTTTGGGTTCAGAATTTAGAATTCAGAATTTCAAAGTTGGAATTTTTTAATTAGTATTTAGATCTTTAGAATTGTTTAAATTTAATAAAATAGTTGGAGAACATTTAGAAAGTTTAAATAGAAAACTATAATTTGGAAAAGTATTTCAAATAATTTGAGAGAAGATTTAAGATGCTTTTCCCAAATAATTAAAGAAAAATATATTCAAATATATTTAGAAAAATTCAAAGAGATCATTTGAGAACAGATCAAAAATAATTTTTAAAGCAGTTGAAGAATAAAGTAAAAGTAAAGTACTTGAGAAAGCATTGAATAATTAAGAGAAATATCTCAAAATATAATTTAAGAGATTTGACAAAGAGAAAGAATTTTAAAAAATTAATTAAGAAAGAATAAGACAATTTCAGGATTTAAGGAAATAATTTGAGGATTGAAAGAACTAATCGAAAAAGACTTAAAAAATCAATCGAGAAAGACTTAAAAATTTAATCGACAAAGACTTAAAAAGTTAATGAAGAAAGATTCAAAAAGATAATTTAAGAAAGTATTAAAAAGAAATGATTTGACAAATATTAGCAAAAGGCTGTGAAAATATTGACAATTAATATTTGGAAATTTTTTATGTATGAAAAGAAATTTTTCAAAATTTGTAATATCGACCAAAGTCGAAAATTTGTTGAAAAAAATGTCTCGATAGTACCAATGAAATTCTTTTTGTATTTTTCAAAGTTTTGTAACTTATTGATATTAAATGTGAAATGCGGAATCTCAATCTCAACATTGACGAGATAAACTTGAACTTGTAATGATGATCGATGTCTTCGTTAATAATTATGTAGATATAAGTTATAAAAGAGAAATATCTCTCGAAGATAATTCATTCGAAAATATTTCTTTTTTTGCCATTAATTTATGGCATAAAAAACTAACATTTGTTTATAAATACAATTTTATTCCTTGTAGAAAGTAGCTCTTAAGCGAAATATGAAATTCACGTTTTCTAATGGATTGTTTCTACAATTTTTAACATTTATTGTACTCGTACACAGCCATTATTTATAAATTGATAATTTCTTAATATCAATTAATATTGTCTAATATCGAAAGCACGAAAATATTGAACAGTATTTTAGTAATGCAGCGAAAGATTAATGTTAATCTGTTTCAAATAAGGTGTATTTAAACCATTTTAAGTAAGCGTAATTTATCTTACGACTGTTTTTAATTGCGCATCAATAAATCTGTCTCAATTTTTAATTAAAACGCATACATTTTCTAAATAATATTTTAAGTCGATTTATCTAGAATTAGTAAACACGAAAGAATGTCACATGCGAATTGAGATAATATTTATCATTTTTAAGTCTGATCGTTGTTAATAAGAAATTATTTAATTTGACATTGCGCAGTTTTGCAATTACACTGCCGTACTTAAGAAAGTTGATAGAATTTAAAACTAGTTCTGTAGTTTATGTCTATGCAACATAGTTTTTAAACATTAACTTGAGATATTATTTATAGTTCTACGATATAGTAGCAGAAAAATCTAATACCTTCTTATTAGAAACGAGAATGTAAAAAATAAAAATGTACAGATCACATTTCTTTATTTTACTCGTGTATTTTCTTTTAATCAATAAAATAATCTGCAGTTTCAATTTGGAAATAACATTTTTAATCAATTTTAGATTTAAAAAAATTGAAACTTTTTAACTAACAAAAAACAATATGTTCAACTCAATATGTGTAAAGAAATTGCAAATTTTTAAAAATGTAAGTATTTTAAAAGAAATTTAAGTGTTTAGAAAACAATTTGAACGTTTGGAAAGAAGTTTGAAGAAAAAAATCAATTTTCTAAATTTTTTCTTTTCTTTCATTTAATTTGAAAGAAAATTGTGCACCATTTTGGGTGATAAGATAAAAAATATCTTTAATTGAGAAAGAAGGTGATAAATCTTTTTAAACAAAATTATTTATTTAATACAACATGTTATACGTACAATTCATCACCAGAGCAATAAACAATCTATTAACGCAGGCATTATTCGATAGTATATGATTGCAATAAATTATAAGCAAGAACATTTATTGCTGGTGTGGCCGTTAGACGTAACAAACCGTTATAAGCAGCTCTCTTTGCGTAGAGCCACCAAAACTGTTTTTCATGAAAATTATTTTATAATCAAAAAGTACTTTTCTAAAGTACAAGTTTACACATTGAACTATACAAATTAATTTCTAAAGCCTTAATTTCTTACAAATATCAAAATATTCCATAAAATTGAAAAATACAATTTCTGACACATTTTACATTTACAAAAAAATGTAAATCTCGATTTGTCAACATGCAAATATTAAACAGTGTATATTTTCATTAACTTATTTCATAACATTATTAATTTTCAAATGTTATGTTCGAGATTGACGAGGTAGATTGGAAAACTTGAAAAACCACTTAATTTTAAATTATCATTTTTTACTTCTAATTCAATAGTAAATTATTTATAATTAATTAAAAACTTAATTAAAAACAATATTATTAAAATAGGTTTGTATCTATAACGTTCAAAGTTCTTTTTTGTATAATATACATAAAACTTTCAATGTTTTTACGTAAATATATACATAAATATTGCACTTTTCGTGTAGATTCTTTTTATCAAGAGCAATCAGGAAGATGTCAATTTTCTGCTTATTTTTCTTCAATCCGAGAAATTGTTTTCATCTGCAATTATGCAATTGTCGCATAAAAAATTGATTACAGAGTAAATGCGTGCAACGTATGCGAATCATTTCCGTTAATAAGTTTTGTATTTACAAATCAAAATGGTGCAATTTCTTTTTATTTACTTAATTCTCATTGAAATTTCAGGAAAGGAAATTAACAATATTTATTTACATGACTTCTGGTTTCATCTGTCAAGGCTATAAAGAAACGGTTACATTTCTGTCGAGAAACTTTGATTTTAATCATCCAAAAATTGCACTTTTATGTTAAAAATAATTAAATTTAAAATTGGTTTCGGAATATTTAGAGGCAAAAATATATTTCGCAAATTTAGTACTTGAGTTTCAAATAATTTGTACTTGATGCAGTATTTTAGTACTTATTTCAGAATTTAGTCTAGTAGTTAGTCAAGTACTTGTTCCAATACTCTTTTCAGCACTTTTTCTAATACTCATTCCAGAACTTAGTCTAGTACTTATTCCAATACTTATTCCAATACTTATTCCAGTACTTATTCCAGTACTTATTCCAATACTTATTCCAGTACTTATTCCAGTACTTATTCCAGTACTTATTCCAATACTTATTCCAGTACTTATTCCAGTACTTATTCCAGTACTTATTCCAGTACTTATTCAAGTACTTATTCAAGTATTTATTCCAGTACTTAATATAGTACTTAATTCAGTACTTAATTCAGTACTTAATTCAGTACTTATTTCAGTACTCAATACAGTACTTATCCCAGCACATTTAAAGTTCTGAACATTCTACCCCCATAGCACCTAAACTTGTGTCAACATTGCCAATCTTTCCTCAAGTATCTAAACTTGCAGAAAATCTGCTGAAAGTTGACGAAACTTGAGGAAAGGGGTAGTGAACAAAATTCATTACCTTTTTATTTTTATATAATTACCCTTTTATTTTTTGAAATGAAAACTCAAAATAATAAAGACGTGTAAGCACTTATTAAAAAATGTCCCAAACTTTGTCGAGAACAAAAATATTAATTTACGTAATAAACACATAATTTACGTAATGAATACATTCGTATCATCATTATTTAAAAATAGTTGCCATTTTTTGTTACAAATGTACATTAAAAGATTCAAAAGAAAACAATTTGTTCAAACGAACGTTCAGAACTTCAGCAGCATAATTTTCCAATTCTAATTTCCTGTGTTAATGTACTTGTGTTAATGTAATTAAGGCCATGTCCAATAGCCTGAATGATAATCTAGAAATCTACCTTTATCTTCCTTTCTCCTGCAGTTGCTTTTCAAAAATAACTGACTTGTAAACAATAACTTGTAAACATTCATGACACATTTCAACGTTTCGTAAGATGATTCCTGAAAATTTAAAGCGACACATTTAAAGTGCAAGTAGTTCCTCGAAATCAAGTCGATACAAGAATGATGATAAACTTATTTTTGAAGTACTTGCGCTTAAAAAAGATGTCACTTAACTTCGAGACTCATCTTAGGAAACCTTGAAATGCTTCACGAATTTACTACTATTTTTGAAAAACAATTGCAGGAAGAAAAAAACATAAAAGTATAAAAAAACATAAAAGTAGAAAAAAAGATCAAAGTAGATAAAAGTAGATCCCTAGATTACCATTCAGGATCTTGGACATGGCCTTAAGTATTAAAAAAAAGCTTTTTGGATAAAATACCTTTTTACGTGTTTTTTCGAATATTGACAACTTTGGATGATTTGGAATGTAGCTCGGAAGTTAGTATAAGCCCGAGAGGATGTCGGTGACTTTTCCATGCTTGGTGACAAGCGAGGAAGTGGAATTTCTTACCCCGCCGACACTCTCCTGGGTCGGTAAATGATTCCCGGAGTATTTCCCGGCATTGAACCGGTTTTTCCCGAGACCAAAAGCGTCATATGGCCTTCCGGCAAAAATGCCGGACTCGTTGGGCCTGCCAGAGAACTTGCTGCCTGTTTTCTCATAACTGAAGGAATCATGCCTCGAACCAGTTCTTGACTGAGGCATCGTGGGCTTGTCATCGGGTGATTCCAAACGATGCGACTTCCTCGATCCATTCACCTCTTCTTCGTGATGCCACTGCCTCTGATCCTCGTACAGTTGGTCGTTTCGTAATTGCTTGCCGCTGTAGCCGTTATAAAGCTCTTCCTTCTTCAACTCCCTCTGATTCTGTCTCTGCATTTCTTTTGACTCGCTCTTGTATCTACTCGATCTGCTCTTTCGAGTCACTTCCTTCTCCTTTTTCGAAGCTTTTTCCTTAAAGAGACGCTGTCCCAGCATACTCCAATGTTGCTTTTGCTCCGTTATGACAATGTCAACCATCGAATCCAGACCCTCGTCTATCCTGTCAAGAGATTTCGTGAGAAGATTCGGCGACTTTGGCACGTCTACACCTTTCTGCGTCACGTACGGTTCCAGGTCGTAATCTGTGATGTAGAAAAGTCCACTGTCACTCCCGCCTTGCGATGAACAATGATCCTTCTTCGCTGTCTGTGAAACGTGGTGGAAAGATTCCGATCGACGAATCTTGTGACTCGCATTCATCTGCGACTTGTGTCGATTGCTCGAAGGACTGAAATGTAAAAATATTTATTTTTATTTTATTTAGCCGTACATTTTGTTAGTCACTATCTACCTCTTGCAGATAGTGACTTTTTAAAAATGTACTATTCAGAACTCTGAAAAAATACGAACATTGATTCAAACTCCTTTTTGTAAAATAATACTTTACTCTTTCTATAATTAATTAAATTACAAATTTACTCTTTCTATAATTAATTAAATTACAAATTTACTCTTTCTATAATTAATTAAATTACAAATAAATTGAATTTAAAGTTAATTTACCTCGAACTACGATCCATGAACCTAGAAAAATTTTGAAGACTCTGTCGCTCGTCGAACGAATTCATACTCTCGAATTTTCGAATTTTCCCTTCTATCCTACTTCCGGATCTTCTGGAATGAGGACTGGAATTATTAGACTCAAGAAAGTCGTGACTCGTCGATCTTCTCAAAAACTTCTTTTCGACCTCGCTCCGATTTCGAAGATTCTTTTGACCCAGACTATTCTGTTTGGAAATGGATTCAAATTGTTTGCAATTCTCTAAATGATTAACAATCCCTGCTTGATCGGAAGCAGCTTTTGATCCCAATGAACTGGTCGCGTTTCTTGCAACTTTTCCCCTCTCATTATTGCCAAATTGAAAATGCTCTTGCACCTTTATCTGATCAATACTGACTCTCGAATCTATGGTAAAATGATTCTGATTTTCCTTTCTATCGTTGTACTTAAGTCTAGACGCACTCAAGAGAGAATCACTTCCATCGCCGAGAGTTTCTTCCTCTATTTCTTCATCGTGAGAATTATAGACTTCATTATCCACTAAATCGCAATTTCCCACTGCCAGCATCACCGACAGGCAAGCTGGAGTTCTTCTCGGTGGCTGTGGATGCAGAATCGCCGGAACTATCGCTTCCTCAACATCCGGTCCTCTCACTACTATTTTTACACCCCCTTCGGCCGATGATTTCGAAATTCTGCCCGAATCTTGAGAACTGGGGCTTCTGGAAATGTTCCCTGATCCCTGATCGGATCCGAAATAAGTCACTTGGCTCTTCTTTTGGTTTTGGTTCATCTTCCCGTTTTGGTTTATCTTCCCATTTTGGTTCATTTTCCCATTTTCATTCATCTTCCCATTTTCATTTATCTTCCCATTTTCATTCGTTGTTCTATTTTCATTCATTGTCCTATTTTCATTCCTGCTGCCAATATTTCCATTTTCGTTCCTGCAAATTTTTTCATTTTCAATATTCGTTCTGGTGATCCTGCCAGGCAAATTCCGAGCTTCTTTTATTTCTATACTCAGTGCTTTTTTATCATACGCAAAAGTGTCGATCTCATTCTTACTCGATCGTTTGGAGTTGGATCTTGAAATTTTGGCCTCGATTTCCGGGATTTGTTTCCTGTCTTCGAACTCTTCTTCGGCGTCTTTGACAATGATTCTCAATTCCTCAATAACGTCGTCTATTGTCGTTTCCTGATCGTTGTCCTGGATGGTGGCGATTTTTGCGGAAGTTTGACGAAGCTTGAGATCTTCTGGACTGCTGGATCTTTCGGAGGAACTGATGCCTTCGTCTTCAGCGTTGGAGGAAAGTTTCTGATTATTCTCGACACTCTTCTGCCGATCTTGATTATTGTAATTATTCATCTTCTCGAGCTGTAATTTTTGCAACTGACTCTGAAGGATGGTCACTTTTTTGCTGAGAATTCGACAAGTTTCTTCGGAACGAGCAACTCTTTTTTGTAGAGCCTCGACGTCCACGCAATTCTGGGTCCACTTTTGAATCTCTTTGTGCAGAATATCAGCCAGGGCATCTTCTTCGTGACCA
Organism: Ganaspis sp. Gsp50; assembly: GCA_011057455.1. Lineage (NCBI taxonomy): Eukaryota > Metazoa > Arthropoda > Insecta > Hymenoptera > Figitidae > Ganaspis > Ganaspis sp. Gsp50. Next base: position 17,154 of record WNHD01007738.1, read on the forward strand.
TCAAGTTCCTTCAACCATTCTTGTAGAACTTGAGGCTCCAAACCTGCTTCGCATGCTTCTGTCTGGAATTGGAATGAATTATGCATCATTATTCTTTGACGATTATTAATCTCGGTTTAGATATTATTCAGATTGGTTGATGGCTTCTGAGAAGCGTCAACGACTCCTTTTACGTTGGTGGTTTCTGCTTAAAGTTTTATTCAGGACAAGATTGATTTGAACTTTGATTTAAGGAGATTAAGACTTTTCAGAGTGTATCATAAATTATGCCTACCTGAATATATAGCCTGGTCTGAGTTCGCGGGGCAGATTTAAGAAAGGCATTCAAGAACGAAATTCCAGCCACTCTTAAGGCCATGGCAGCTCTTGGTGCCAATAAAGCTCCAGCCAGGAACCTAAATCTTCCGCCTTCAGCATATCTCAACCTTAGAGTTGAAACTGCTTCAGAAACTGCTGCATGCCCTCCAGGAGTCTGGCAGACCTTTGTTAAAAGCTGGTAACAAACGTTAAACAAATTTATTCCAATAATTGCTTTTTAATGATTTAACATTTTGTGATTGCAATAATAATGAAGCTTTTTTCAATTCAATAATTTCAATCCAATTCAATAATTCAAGTAATTGAATTTTGAATTTAAAAAATAATTAAAACCAATTTACCAATTTATTATTGGTTTTTAATTAACCAATTTAATTTATTACTCTACAATACTTTTTTTTAAAGTAACTATCTTACAAGAACGTACAAAAATGATAATTTAAAAAATTATATAAGAAATTTCATATCACCAAAATAATAAAAATTGTCATTTACGATATGAATTCTAGGTAGAATATAGACATAATATAGGTAAATCGATTATTCTCAATGCAAGGCTTGCGATCTTTTCATTCCCTACCATAAATTCAAAAATATATTATTTAATATCCTAATTATGCACAATCAAACTCAGTAAAGCAAGTTAGGATAATCAAAACACTACTCATCAATCGTATCTCTAAATTTAAGATATTTAACTTTTAAAAGATAAATAAGTATTTTGAAAATAAAATACTCTGTGAAAACGCAGCAAGAATATTGAAAAGTTATAAAAAAAATAATACAACAATTTCAAGTGACAAAGCAAAGTTTTCTAACAAATTTTTAACAAAATAAATTTAAAAAAAGGATGTTAGGTTAAAAACATTTAAATTGGATTGACCAAAACAAATTTCTCGCTTTCTCGGGTTTCTAAAAGCATCTAACTTTATTTCAATTGCAGGGTACCCAAATGGGTGCCACAGGATTCAGAAATATTACCTAACAGAAAACAAGGACCTGATTTCATTGAAAAACGTATTTTTAGCAAATATCTGCAACCCTATTGGGTTGATTAGAGAAATTAATTTCTTGATTTATCGATTCACTAAAGACACCAAACTTTTTTTACATTATTGGGTACCCGAATGGGTTCCACAGGAGCAAGAAATGTTACCTAATAGAAAACAAGGACCTAATTTCATTGAAAAACGTGTTTTTAGCAAATTTCAATAAAAAACGTGTTTTTAGCAAATATCAGGAACCCCATTGGATTGATTAGAAAAATTTATTTCTCGATTTTTCGATTCTCTAGAGACACTCAACTTTTGTTTGCATTACTGGGTACCCTAATGGGTGCCAGGTGAGTAAGAAATATAACCTACTAACAAACAGGGACCAGATTTCAATAAAAAACGTGTTTTTAGCAAATATCAGGAACCCTGTTGGGTTGATTAGAGAAATTAATTTCTTGATTTATCGATTCACTGAAGACACCAAACTTTTTGTACATTATTGGGTACCCGAATGGGTTCCACAGGAGCAAGAAATGTTACCTAATAGAAAACAAGGACCTAATTTCATTGAAAAACGTGTTTTTAGCAAATATTAATTTCTCGATTCTCTAAAGACACCAAAATTTTTTGACATTACTGGGTACTTAAATGGGTGCCACAGGAGTAAGTATTGTTATCTAATAGAAAACAGTGACCAGATTTTATTGAAAAACGTGTTTTTAGCAAATATCAGGAACCCCATTGGGTTGATTAGTAGAATTAATTTCTCGATTTATAGATTCACTAAAGACACCCAACTTTTTTTGCATTACTGGGTACCCAATTGGGTGCCATGTGAGTAAGAAATATAACCTACTATCAAACAGGGACCAGATTTCAATAGAAAACGTGTTTTTAGCAAATATCAAGAACCCTGTTAGGTTGATTAGAGAAATTAATTTCTCGATTCCTCGAGTCTCTAAAGACACCAAACTTTTTTGCATTTCTGGGTACCCAATTGGGTGTCACAGGAGTAAGAAATATAACGTACTAGCAAACTGGGACCATATTTTATTGAAAAA
>WNHD01007740.1:0-13156 GCA_011057455.1 Ganaspis sp. Gsp50
ATACCACTCCGTAAAGAGTCAAAACTATATATTTTTGTTGTTAACAATATACAATTAATTAATTAAAATAAAATTTAAATAATTAATTGAAACGTAACATTTGGGCCGTTGGTTAGCCAGTATTGGGCCAAAATTCAGAAAATTCAAATTTTTTTTTTGAGAAATTTTTTTTTTTCAACCAAGTTGCAGTAAGATTGAATTCTCGGCACTAACCAGAACCAGGATAGACTATTTTATAAAATGCAAACTGTAATTCATTTTTTTCAAATGGGACAAAATTGTGCATGAATTATGATTTAAAGAGAGCGTAAAACTAAAAAATACTTAATAATTGGAACGTAATTTAGAAATTGGATATAATTTAAATATTGTAAATGTGTGCCTACAGAGCTGCTGCTTGCAGTTGCTCATGCCACATATCGCTCGAGGCGCTATTCTGATCCAACAGGATATGCGGAAGAATCGGACTACTGGTGCGCTCTATGAAGGCCTGAAGCTCTGCGTGCTCTAATCTACGCGATACGTATCCAGGATGGTGGCATAACCTTATATCCTCGTCGAGTTGTAATAACACAAGCCGAAGCAAAAAGAAAAACTCTCAAACTCGTGGGGCTCGCTCCACAAAAACTTGTCAGGCTCGCGGAGATTGCAATACGAATTATTAGCACGGCGATTTACATTCCAGGAAAATGTTAGACCTACGGTAATCACAGAAGCGTGTAATTAAAGACACAGCGTACACATCCAATGGAGGATTATTGCTAATATCTATTATAGAATATAGATTTTTGATGCATCTTTCGCTAGCTACATAAAACAGTAGATTGATTATATATAATCAAAGAGTGTGATAATTTTGGCTTGCGCTAAGTTGGGCTAGTTTATCAAAACATTTTGCCTTCTTCTCTTTTTTTAATATTCTTTTTGTATCTTTCTCTCAAATCCTTACTTTTCTCTACTTTTGCTTATCTTCTTGTTATTCCTCCCATTTTCGTCGTCTCTAGTCCTTTCGTCCTCATATTTCCTTTTTTTCTTATAAATATTTCTCTTCATCTTTTTGCTACTTTGGTATTTTTTTCATTCTCTTGTTATTAGTATTTTTTCTCTCATTGTTCCTCTTATCATCGTACCTTTTTTCTTCTCTTTTTCAGTTCCGTGCATAAATCTTGATGTGAGCCTTGTTGAGCACAGTTTTCCTGATCTCTGGCAAGACTCGACGTCGAGAAGTCTATAGTTCCTTACAAGAGTGTAATAATTTTGCACAGCAATGCTTTATAGATAGGGTAAACTAATCTATTGATCTATGACTATTAGCTGGTTTAATACTAATTAAAATGTGTAGAGAAATAATATTACAAACAATTTTATTTCCATTTACACAATTTAATTTCATTATCGAATGAAGCACTTTATCTTTTCGATTTTCGAGCTATTTATTCCCATTTAACACTTTTTCATCTCCTCTTCTTTTGAATCTGTCATTTAAGTATTAATTTATCATTTCTTTACTCTTATTGGTATTTTGTTTTTTTTTTAAAAAAAGTTTGACGTCAAAAATTCTGGGAAAATTTGAATTTTTTTTTTGTTTTTTCGTTTTTTGTCTTTTTTCTTTTCGTAAATCTGTATTTTATTTACTTTTTTATCTGCCCTTGTTTCTTTAAGAAAGCCATTGAATGATTTAAAGCCATGTTTAAGAGCCTGAATGATAATGTAGAGATCAAACATCATCTTTTTTTTCAAAGAAAATAACAAATCATACATTCATGGCACACTCGAAGGTTACTGCAAACGCCCGAATTTTTAAGGGCGTTTTTTTTTTTAATTTTACACCTTTCTTTAGTGTAGCGCAAGTAGCTCGAAAAAAGTAAGTCGATAAGTATATCAAAATTTAATTTGTTGACTTATTTTTCTGAAACTCTTACCGCTTAAACTAAAAAGGACATCACTCTGAAACTACGGGATTCATGTTAGGAAATCTTTAAGTTCGTCATGAATGTTAGATTTATTTTTATTATTTTTGAAAACCAACTTCAGGGAAAAAAATAAATGTAGATCTCTAGATTAACATTCCAGGATCATGGACATGGCCTTAAATGCATACAAACCTTTTCGAATCCTCTTGCTGTCTTCAAACATTCCAATACATTATTATAATCCTTTTTCCCTACTCTTCACTTTTGCTGTTTCCCTTATGTTCCTCTCCTCTTCCTTTTTTCTTCCTGCATCCACATCAGTTTCCGCATCGTTTAGCTCCTTAAATGCCTTTATTGGAAATATAGAAGCTGACGAAGAGGGTTAATGCCGTGTATGATGCATGAATATAGGAAACGAAAGTGAAACATTATTAACCGTCTTTGCCCTCTACAGAAGGAGGTATATTTACACAAAAATACATTATAGTTAAACTTTAAGGAATTACCGGATTCTCAGCATTTGCAAGTAACAGTTAAATGAAAAGGCGTTGAAAAAAAAGAAAACTCAACAGAGAAAAGTTACAAGAGAGAAAGTGAAGAAAATGGATCAAAAGAAAAAAGAAGAACAAATAAAATAAAAGTTTCAAAAAGATATCGAAATAAGAAAAAGAAATGCTGGAGAAAAAAACGAAAGGTACAATTAACTTCTTATTTCAATAATTAAAGAAGGACATTGGTTTGAGAAATAGAATTAAAAAGAAAGAACCTGCTTGAACAAGGAAAACAGATCTTTAGAAGAAACTATTTTACTCTGTAAATCTAAATTAGTGATTTTCTACTAATGAATAGGGGAAAGAGTCGTCCACTTATTGAAATAGTAACATTTTACCAACTGTTGGCAGAAAACTACTAATTTTTAGTAAAATATTATTTTTTCAGTAGAAAGCTACTAATTTAATTAGTAAATTACTGACTACTGATTGCAATAAAGAAATTACTACCAATTCAAATAAAAAATGACGACTGATTGAAATAAAAAATGAGGACTAATTGAAATAAAAAATCACTATTAATTGAAGTAGCAAATCACTACTAATTGAAGTAGCAAATTACTACTAATTCAAACCGTAAAATTCTATTACTTCAATTAGCAGATAACTATTAATTTAATTAGTAGACAACTACTAATTTAATTAGTAGTTGTCGGCTACAAAATCAATATATAATTTTAAAAATGTAGTCGTTTTCCCTAAATTTTATAATGTTGATCTAAATTTGTCCGCCATTTTGAAAATCTAATGACAGTTTGCAAATCACTAATCCATGACATCCTCAAAAGCCAAGTTTCAAGCAAATTTGATGAAAGCATTTACAAATTTTTTCACCATATTGAAGCCCTCATTTTGAATTTTGAAAATCTATTACCTATAATTTGTTATCCACCCAACAACTTTCCACAAAAAGAAAATAAGTTTGAACCAACTTTGGTACCAATTATATAGGTTAATATGATTCTTAATAAATATGAATTTATCATTTTCAGAAATTGAATACAACTTTAATATGGTATTAATTAAATATTAATTAATATTTGCACTTAATTTGACATGATTGAAGATGAAAAATCTCTATATTAGATATTAAAATGTAATTGAAACTTCATCAGTCCATTATTTGGCTCAAATTAAAATACAAAGTCTGAATTTGCAGAATCAATATGTATATTGAATAAAGGTTTAATTTGTAATAAATTAAAACCAAATTAAATTCATTTTCTGCTGGTATTTTAGAAATAAAAGGCTATTGAAAATTAATTAAGAAACGTTATTTATTCGAAATTTGTTAAAACTGGATTATTTTCTTTTAGCTAAATGCAATATCTAAAGTAAATTTCATTGTGACGCGCTTCGATCAGGGACCTTAGAAGGAAAACATTATTGGTTATGTTTGATGACAGTTGTAGCTTAATTAAATCTTTCTTTTCAATTATTTACAGCCAAAAACATTTTTTCTTGCTTGCATACAAACAAAATATTAATAAAAAACAACTTTTTATTGTGAAAAATTATATGAACGAAGATTTAATCAAATTAATATTACACAACCATATAAGTAAATAAATAATAGACTGCCGCCAAGTTGTACCTTAGTGTTTATTGCGAGTGCGAAAATTTTGACTCCACCACCTGAACACCTTACTTCCTCATAATGGTCATTTCATTCATTCATGTATAACATTTTTTCCAAAAAACATTGATTTTCAAAATTTTTTATTTTTCAAAAAATAACTTTACATAGGTTAATAATAAAATGTTTGATAATAGCCAAGAAGATGTATTTTTAAGGCAAGTGTAAATCATTCTTATAAAGTATTATAATTCACACTGAAATTAAAAACAAAATTTTTTAAGAAAACATGTTTTCCAAAATTTTTGTTTTTAAAAAAGTGGATATCTTTTAAAAAAATTGAGCTACACGGTTCATTGAACTGTCAATTGATGCATTTTTAGGCATAACAAAAAGTAAAATATTTATAGTTTAACTTTTTTTAAAAATGCAAAGAAATAATTTAAAAACGCCTTTTTTCAAAATTTTCGATTTTGAAAAGGTGAATAACTTCGGGTAGAATTCAGCTAGAAGGTTTATTAAACGACCAATCTAATGTTCTTTTGGAATTCATAATGGACAAAATGCTTACTCTCTTAAAACGAATCAGCGAAACTTCGCTGATTACCAGCGATAAGTGTGCAGCTGATTCAATTAGCAGATATACACTGAGAATCAGCGAAATTTCGCTGATTCGTTTTAAGAGACTACATTTTAAATTTTTATAAAAAAGCAAAAAATATATAGAAAAAACAATTTTTCAATCAATTTTAACTCGTATCATATTTTCTCCCTCATGTGAGACCTATACTGTTTGGTAAAAAAAGTTACATGTATGTGGAATTTTTTAGGGTTTCTTCCCAAAATCTCAAGTTGTGATTTTTAAATTTTGAAGAGTTTGAATAAAAATTCTCCGGATTTTGGCCTAAACGACTTTATTTTTTATAATTTTTAACGCATCGACGTTATATTACGTCCTCATCGGAGACTACAAAACATACAACAATCTGCTTAAACAGTACGAAAACATTAATACCGAAGAAAATAATAAATTGATTTATAATAATTGATTACCAAATAATAGCGAAAAAAATAATTCAAATATTTTAAATAATTTTTAAGAATTTTATTCTATTAAAAAAACATTGAAACCCCCTCCAAGAAAACAATTAAAAAATCTAAAGTCAAAAAAATACTGCAAGAATTCAAAATTTCTAAATATTAAGTAATTATTATAAGTCCAAATAAATTGGGCTTAGGTTTTGAACATCAGTTTTTAAATTTATGAAATTATTATACAACTCTTCAGGATTTAAAAAGTTATATGGTTCCAATTATTATGGTTTTTGAGATATTCGTCGAAACACAGTGTGGACATGATTTTTTAATTCCTCGGATCGAGAAACGTCCAAAAATGTTGATAACTCAACATTTTTGGAAAAAATAGATCTTCCTTTGCGAGCAAGGAATAAATAAAGAATAAAGAAGAGAAAATAAGAATAAATAAGAAAAAGTAAGAATAAATAAAGAGAATAAATACATATTAGTATTAAAGCGCAAGGACATTACGTGCAATAAAAGTCACAGCAAAGAAATAATTTTATTCATAGTGACTAATTGTGAGCTCAAGAATCAGAATTAAGACCACTTGAATTTCCGGGGATGATGAGTTTCTGGTTTGTGGCAAAATGGATGTCAAGGTCACTGAAAAGTAGGATTCTCCTGCTCCCGGCAGTAATGATAATGGTCAAGAAAGTTGCTCCTTTAGTCTCTCTGGCTCTGCGAAAAAAGTAATGCGCGCGCGTTGAACGCTCGAATCGATCGGGTCCGAACGACCAGCCGAGAGCTTGGTGCAACGTCTTTCGCGTGCATCCAAGACTTCTTCCAATAAATCGGCGACTTGACCAGCACCTCCGACATGCCGACGCCTGTTGATCCTGCTGCGGGATGAATGTCCCTCCTCCCCTTTGCCTCACGGCTCTTGCCTCGTCATCCTCCCGTGGGCGACATGCCTTCGTCCCCTGCCCCCCTCCTCTTTCCACCTTAGCACCAAAGCTATCAACTCTCTCTAGTGGCACTCAACCCCCTCCCCTACCCCCCGACACTTCATCCCTGTCTGTTAGTGTAACCCCCGAGGCATAGTTACAACCTGTAGTCACTAGTCAGTGGTTGCTGCTGATGACCTCCCCTGATTTGCTCCTCATCCCCTCCTCCAGCTTTCTTGATGGTCTCTTGGATGAAACAGTGCTCCCACCTATTTGGTGGCGTCCTACGTAAATGCACGGATACACTCATGCGTATCTCGTCAGGTATCGCGATTGGATTGAAAATAGTGCAACAAGCTGTATGGTTATGTGGAAGATAGTGTGTGGACGTGGAGCCTGGACTTGGACTGGCGAGGTGGTGAGGAGGGCGGGGCAAATGGAAGCTGAGGAGTTAAACCGGGATAGCTACTAATCACAACGGTTGTACCGATGGAAAAACTCGAGCTTCCAACGACGTAATGGTGCTGGGGGCTAGAGAAAGGAGCGCGATACACTTGCAGGATAATCGTCGAGGATTAGTCGCAGATATGCACTCTTTCATGCAATAGGCACTTAATTGATTTTGGATTTTCGAGCAGGCCGGAAATTTCGGGCAGTGGCTTTTGTCATTCTAACGGGTGGGTGTTTTTGCTGGTGAAGAAAAAATTTATTTCGGGTATGAAAAATAGTTGTTTTGTAATATTTAGATGTGTTTTATGGATAGAAGATGTTGAAGAGAATTAATAAATACTGTGAAAGCTGAATTTGTTTGTTTTTATTACACCTACTGTTTTTGTTTAATTATCGTACTTAAACCTCTCATTGAGTAGATACAACAGAATATTTATGTTTTGAGCTATAATGAAATGGCGAAAGAAGCTGGCGACAAATGTCAGTACGTAATGCAAGTGATGTAGACAAAATATCGATAGCACTAAAATTTCTATAGGTGATGGTATCTAATCAATATTACATTTGTTTGGTATAATAATTGCTAAACCATACTATAGTTGCTAAACCATACTATAGTTGCTAAACCATACTGTAGTTGCTTAACCATACTGTAGTTGCTTAACCATACTGTAGTTGCTAAACCATACTGTAGTTGCTAAACAATTCTACAATTATATCAAAAAATAGTTAATAAATGGCACTACAATTGCTAGGCAACAGTTAGTAAAGAGTAGAATAAACTTTTAAGACAATACAGTATTGTTAAACATTTCTACAGGTACTAGACATTAGTCACTGAACAATACAGTAATGCTACAATTACAAAACAATGCTAGAATTGCTAAAGAACAGTTACTAAACAATTCTAAAATTGCTAAGCAATATTGAAGTAATGCTCAATAGTAGCTTAACAACATTATAATCGGTTCAACAACACTGTAGTTGTTTTGGATCAATTGACTTTACTATAATTGCTAAAACTACTGCTAAACAGTACTATGGTTGCTAAATAACGTTACTAAACAACACCACGGTTAGTAAGCAAAGTTACTAAAGAACACTATGGTTGCTAACCGACGTTACTAAACAACACTATGGTAGCTAAACAACACTATGGTGGCTAAACGACACTTTGTTTGCTAAACAGTTCTATGGTAGCTAAACGACACTTTGGTTGTTAAACAGTACTATGGTTACTAATCAACGTTACTAAACAACACTATGGTTGCTAACCGACGTTGCTAAACCACACAATGGTATCTAAACATAACACTATGGTAGCTAAACGACACTTTGGTTGCTAAACAACTCTATTGTTACTAAACGAGATTATGGTTGGTAAACAACGTTGTTAAACAACACTATTGTTGCTAGGAAACGATATACTATACAATACTATGGTTGCTAAACAATACTATGGTTAGCTAAACAATACTATGGTTGCTAAACAATACTATGGTTGCTAAACAATACTATGGTTGCTAAATAATACTATGGTTGCTAAAAAAGTTGATAAACAGCACTATGATTGATAATACTCAACGTTGCTAAACAACAATATCGTTGATAAAAAAGATAAATGCAAAACAACACTATGATTGGTAATCAACATTGCTAAACAACACTATTGTTGATAAGAAACGATACTATTAAACATGGTTGTTAAACATTACAATGGTTGCTATAAATAGCGCTATGGTTGCTGAACAACACTAAGATTGCAAAACAACGTTTTTAAATAACTCCATGCTTAGCGAACCTACCGTAATTGATACTATGTTTGCTAAACAACCGTGTGTTGTTTAGAACGTTGCTAAACAATACAATGGTGGCAAAATAATACTATGGCTTCTAAACAACATTATAGTTGTTGAGCAACAGTGGTAAACAACAATATGGTTGCTAAGAGCGTTGCTAAACAAGAATATGGTTGCTAAACAACACTGGTTGTTAAACAACACTATGGTTGCTAAGTAACATTTCTAATAACACGACGGTTCCTAAGCAACGTTGTAATTAAACAATGTTAATTAAAACAAACATATGGTTGCTAGACAGCACTATTGTTGCTAAGAATGTTGATAAACAACGCAGTGGTTGCTAACAACATTATTAAACAACACTATGGTTACTCCAAACCGTTGCTAAATAACACTATTTTTGCGAAATAACACTATGGTTGACAAGCAGCGTTGTTATACAAAACTATGGTTGCTAAACAGCACTAAGGTTGCTAAGAGCGTTGCTAAACAACGCAAAGGTTACTTAGTAATACTGTTGTTGCTATAAGAAGCGATACTATTCAACATTGTGGTTGCTAAACAACACTATGTGTGTTAAACAGCACTATGGATGCTTAATAAAGCTATCGTTGCTAAATAAAGCTACCGTTGCTAAATAAAGCTACCGTTGCTAAAAAACACTATGTTTTCGAAACAATACATTAGTTGCTAGGCAACATTTCTAATAACACGACGGTTACTAAGCAACGTTGTTTAGCAAACATATGGTTGCTAAATAGCACTATTGTTGCTAAGAACGTTGCTAAACAACACAGTGGTTGCCAAATAACATTATAGTTGCCAAGCAACGTTGCTAAACAGCATTATTTTTGCTAGATAACACTATGGATGTCAAGCAACGTTGTTCTGCTAAACTATGGTTGCTAAATAGCCCTATGGTTGCTAAGAACGTTGCTAAACAACACAATGGTTTTTCAGTAATACTATTGTTTCTAAACAACACTATGATTGGTAATCAACGTTACTAAATACTATTGTTGCTAAGAAACGATACTATACAATACTATATATACTAATATAAAACGATACTATGGTTGCTAAACAACACTATGGCTGCTAAACAACACTATTGTTGCCAAGCAACATTCTTAAACAAGACTATGGTTGTTAAACAGCACTGCAGTTGCTAAGTACGTTGCTAAACAACACTTGGTTGCTAATAACATTACTAAACAACACTAATTTTGCTCAAAAACGTTGCTAAACAACACTATGCTAAGCAACACACAATAAACAACAAAAGCAATCAAAAATAATTTCTTACTGCAATTGCGGTAAAAGCTTAAGCTTTTCACATCAACTTAAGCACATAAACATTTTTGAATTGTTATTTTTCACTCCTCTAAAAATCTAGCAAACAATCTTTTTTGGTTTGTCATATTTTTTAATCTAAACATTCGAAAGAACGATAATTGTCTGAATAAATAATTATTTTAACATTCAAAGCTAACAAAACATTGTATACGATATAAAAATACTAAGTCATTGTTTGCTCTCGGGGTAAGTAGTTTTTTTAAAAATTAACTTTAGTCAAGTAATTGAAACGACACTTCAAACACTATTCTAATACTTCACTAAAGAATAGAATATCTTTTACTTTGATGGATGATTCAATTTTTGGAATGATTTTTGGAATGATGACTTTGAAATAAATTGTCATTAGTAAATTATTCCTCGGGAAGAAATGAAATTTACTCTCGTCAAGTTTTCAAATTACCTAAGACAATGACTTGACAAATATTTATTGTCGCATATGCAGCAGACACTCATAATGAAGATGCATTTTTAACTCAATCATCTAAACGAAGAGCTGTAATAATTACACCTGTCCTGAAAATATTCTTGGTGGCTCGAAATCTCAATTTGAAAACCAAATTGTTGTGATCTAGCAGTTAAATAAGAAATAAATCAAACTCATAGATAAAAATAATAGATAAAAATAATAGATAAAAATAATAGATAAAAATAATAGATAAAAATAATAGATAAAAATAATAGATAAAAATAGTAGATAAAAATAATAGATAAAAATAATAGAAAGAAATATAAAAAAGTAAAATTTAAAAAAGCAAAAATCAATTTACAAAAATACAATCCGATAAAGAATTATTAATATTGTAGCATTGTTGTATTATAAAATAGTATTTCATTGTTCGCCTAATTTCGTTCCCACTCTACAGAGTAAATAAATCTAAAATTAAAACACAGTATTTACTGAAAGTAAAAAAATCTATTCAAATCAAACGCGTCGTTTGTAATTTAAAGAATTTTTCTTACCGACCACAGTAGGTTTTTAATTTCCTTTTCCCTCATTAAAATTGCTTGTAATTAGAAAATTTTTCTGAAATCTCTGTAATTAAAAAATCCTCATTTTTCTTGCTTTTTACACAAAGACCTAATTAATTTTTTTTCGGAGCAAACTCTAAAAAAAACTTGAAAAAAGTTCTTTGAACTTATACAAAAAAGGGATTCCCTCGGCATTGTAAGCTTTAAGGAAAGCAAAGATGTTATGTTTTAATGTTCAATCACAGAGAAAAGTGAACGCAGAATGTTCATTTTTAATATCTTCCAAAAAAAAAATAACAATAAACTATTAATAAATCAATTTTTATTGAAGATTCCACCGGAAATACAAAAGAAGATTGAGAACGAAAATTCCACTGGAAATTTCACCATAAATTGTACTTCACTAGAAATTCTATTATTATAATTTCTGATTCCATTTTTCAATTCATGGAGAAATCCCTTTTCGGAATTCCGTGGACATTTTATGTAGAATTTCTGCTGGGAATTCAATACAAATTTTATATAGAATTGTTACTGTTAATTCCATAGCCATTTTTCATAGATTTTATACTGGGAATTCGATAAAAATTAACTATACAATGAGAATTTTAGAAGAAAATCCAAATTAAAATGTTATTTGGAAATTTCATTTAGAAATTCCACATTGCAATACAAAATTTCATGTGGAAATTCCATTTGGGAATTCGACAGAAATTTTATAAAGAATTCCTTCTGGGAATTCCATGGACAATTTATATAGATTTTCTACTGAAAATTCCATTAAAAACTACGCGAAGAATTTCAAAAGAAATTGTAAATGAAAATGTTATGTTGAAATTTCATATAGAAATTCCACATTCCAATTTTTAATTCCATGTGGAATTCCAAATAGAAGTCTCCATTTGTAAATTTTAAGTATTTCATAAGCTAATGAGACATTCTCTATATTTTAATTCCGTGTAGAATTTCCACATGGAATTCTATATGGAAATTTGAGTAGAAATTCCATGAAGAAATTCTACATGAGAATTGAATATGCATGTAAAGAATAACTATGTGCAATAATTATATATATATATAAGAAAAATTTCGACACGGAAATTCCTGGTGGAAATTTTATATAAAACACTCTATATGGAATCATATATTTATATGAAAAGGGTGAATGTAATAATCTATTCATTTTTATTGTTTTGCATAGAAGTGAGAGAAATAGTTTTATAAAACCAGGAAAAGTATGAATATATGCGTCATTGGACAAAGTGTATAGATGAACATATGAATGGAATTCGTGGTATGTAATCATGATTAGCATTTTTGTTAGCAGAGATACATAAATGTCGGGATGGTTATCAATTTTTGTTTCTTCTTCTAATTAAAGCAGTCATTTAAAAATTTCGAATAATGTACACTTAGTATTCATTACATTTATTTTATTATTGGCAAACATAAAGTTACAAATAGCAAATAAATTCTATTTTATAATAAATTAGTTGCATAAGCAAACTTGTAAAATAAACAGAAGAACGTACAGAATAAAATTATTCTCATAAATAAATAAATAAAATTTGTTTTTATTTACTTTTCGTTTTGCGTAAAAGGTCATTTACAAAGAATATAAATTATCATTTTTATCAGTATGTTTTTCAAGCTGTCATTTTATAATTTTATAATTGAATATATTTTTTATTTCTAAAACAAAAGTCATAACTCAATTTGGTAAGTTCGGAGAGTAGACAATATTAACAATAATAACAATTTTAACAATAATAACAATAAAAACAATAGTAATAAATGGATTTGTTCGATTTTGGAAGATAGGTGTTAAAAAAGAGAACAAAATGATGGTGGCGAATATAGCCTCCAAAACGTCGTCGTTATAAAAAGAAGAAGAAATTTTGTACTCCTTTTTTTAACACCTATCTTCCAAAATCGAACAAATCAATTTATTACTATATAATTATGGAAGAATTAAACTTTTCTAATAAAAACAATAATAACAATAATCATAATAATAATAGTAATAATAAAAGCATATAATAAATTTATAATAATTATAATAATATTGATTGTCCCGAAAGTCTGCATACATATAACATGATTTCTATTTTTTACAAATATCATACCTCGCATTATACTTTATTTTCATTATACCTAATTTTCATTACACCAATTTTTTATTACAGAGGATTTGTATTACACAGAATTTGTTTGAAGCCGAATTCAATTTTACAAATTGTCAATTATAATAGTTTTCATATAACATAATTTTCACATCATAGGATTTTGAATTAACGTAATTTTTAGTATTTTCATATCTTTATTATATTAATTTTAATTCGTTTTTTAATTTTCTTTCTCTAAACACATATTTTCAGTTAATTGGAGTTATTAGAAAGTATTACATATAAAGAATACCAAGAAAAATGATTATTTTTAGGGGAAACTTTCAATTTTTCTAAACAATTGCTATTGTTAAAACATAAGGAAACGAATAATAAACACTTAACACACAATATAGTTCTTTTGTTTGATAAACACAGTATATTTATTTTAGATATTAGAATTTGAA
>WNHD01007747.1:0-10898 GCA_011057455.1 Ganaspis sp. Gsp50
TTTATATTCATTTTTCGATTGATCGCATGCAATAACTGCCTCTACGCGTGAACAACTATCCCCTCCTTGAGCCCATTCTGGCTGCGCAAGAAAGCTGCGTGTGAGCTTAGTTATTGCACGCAGATCCTCAATTTTCTTATATAATTTGCTATCTCATAGAGAAAATCTATACACAGAAAAAACGCATCAAAATTTTTTCGATGCGAGCTCAAATTGAGCGAAACGACATGCCACTTATCTGGTTCATATTTGATGCGGTTCAAATCATTTACGGAAAGGTTTAATCCATTTTTATAATAATTGTAAAAAAAAATAGATTTTCCGTTCTCCGTTGTCAAGGAGTGACAAAAAAAATGTGAAACTATAATAAACACGTGGAATGTCGCAGCATAACTTGATTACTTTTTTTATTCGTAAGTAGGTAAGTGTCATAGGTGCTGTTTAATTGCAGTTTTCGAGAATTGCTTGAGATATGAAAGTCTTCGTCTGTGGTAACGGTTTAAGTCGCTTATTAGTCTATTCAAACCGGTCTTGAATGGACGATCCGTCTGTGCATACATGCATACATATACATACATGTATACGTAATGTTTATACGTCTGAATATGCATTTACGTTTAAATTTATATTTATACATATTATATGTATACAAAATGTGCGAGGCACACAATATAAACAAGCACATGTGTATAATTACGCTATGGATATAAACTAAAATAATTACTAGTGACATTTTAGCAAAATTTACTTGAGAAACTGGTAAAATTAACTATACTGTAAAGAGAAGAATCTTAAAAGTGACTACAGAGTCATTTACATGATTTTCAGAGTAACAATTATTTTTTTCTCACCATAAAATCGTCATAATTTCTAGTCTGGTAAATTTTACTATGCTATTTCACGTTTTTTACCAAATTTTTGATAATTTTTATCAGATTTCTCATAAAAATTATAGAAAATCTTTACCAAATTTTCGATAATTTTTATCAGACTTCTCATAAGAATTATAAAAAATTTGGTAAGAATTGTGAGGTAGTACAGTAAAATTTGCCAAACTATAGACATTTTTTTCTGTGGCATACAGTTTTCTTGAAAGTATCAACTTGATACCAAAAAGTATCAGATTTATCACAAAATCTTCATCAATTTGACATTTTTTATATTAATTTGATACTTTTTATATCAACTTGATACTTTTAAGTAAACTGTGCATCTATTACGTTAAAAACGTTTGTATATTGTACACATATATTTATTACTAATTGTAGTGTAATTTTTATAGTACACATTAAAATTATATATTATAAAAATCTTTTTTTTATTCAAAATGTTCAAGGAAATATTACATTTGCCTTAATTGTTAATAGGAAATTCATGATCATCATATTGCGTAACGTTTAATTTTAATTTGAATATACGATTTTTGAATCCGGTAATTATAAACGAAACACGTTTTTCTCGCATGGAACATCGAAAGTTGTTTTTAGTGTATTATAACTACAAGTTGTAATTTCTGTGTGAGTGAAGGGGTCAATTGATAACCCTTTAAAGCGTCCAGCATCCCGGATAGGATATGCGGCCGTTCACCAGTTTTACGCCGATTTTCATTTTACACCGTTGACACCTCTTTTTTGCACTCGGATTTTTCTTTTTTCATTATTTATCAACACTTTTACGATAATTGATCAACACTTCTACTCTCTAAATCTGAATAAGTGAAATCTACTTATTTTTAAGTCAGAAGTCTTCCATTTTAAAAGTCTTCTATTTCAAAAGTTTTCCATTTCAATAAATGAAATTTTCACTTATTTTTGTGTGAAATTCCACTTATTATCAATGTTAAATTTCACTTAAGTGCTGGAAGACTTTTGACATAAAAATGAGTAGATTTCACTTATTCAGATTAAGAGAGTATAAATAATTGATTAATAAAAATAATAATTAATTAATTGTAAAAGTCTTAAGTATAGAAATTACATTATAAACATTAAATTATATTATATATGTAATTTCTAAACGTAAGACCGAAAAATTAAAAAAAGAAATCAATAAACGATTTACGAATTGAGTTAGTTAAGAAAAACGATAATTAATGTTGCAAATACTTTTGAATCTCTGAAGAATTAGTTGCTCACATAATTAATAAATTAATAATTAATTAATTAATTACGTATTTATGCTAAATTTATTAATTATATTTATTTACGATTATAGAAACTTTAATTCCAGTTTTGCAAACAAAAAGTAACATAACAGGTTTATGAAGAAAATCATTATATAGGCATTCTTTCTCAAAAATCGTTACATAGATATATAGGTAGGTACTCAAACCAAATATAGGCATATATATATATATATATATATTAAATGGCGCCTATATTAAATCAAATATTAAATAAAAAATCACATTATTTCTGAAACAGATGCCACTTTTGAAAAGTTGCACTTAATAGCTTTAATCTATTTTTGTAAGAGTCACACTAAAGAGATAAAAAGATTTTCTTTTGATAAAATTTCTGAACATTGATAAAATCTGAAAAATGTCGGAGATATATTTATCTTAAGTTTTAAATTGGAAATAGATATAATATAATTTACAAAAGTAAAAAAAAGTTACAATAAGAGCAATAAAAACTTACAAAAAGGGTTATAATAAAAAGTTAAAAAAAATTTAAAAAGTTATAATAAGGATAATGAAAAGTTACAAGAGTATAAGAACGATAACAATAAAAGCAGTATATACAGTAGTAAAGAATAACTTGTTTTGCTATAAAATAAAATTTTGTTCTCCATTTTATATCGGATTAATCAAAAGAATAAATACAGGGATATTTGCGAGATAAATAAAAATAATATCGCGAAAAGATGTCCGCGAGTTACTTCAGAGTTGATTGAGCACTGCTTTTATCTTAAAATTATCCTCAATGATAAATATTTAACTGTCATTTCACAAACATTTGACAATTTTTTTAATTAGTTGGTTGCTCAAGTATATATTCATAAGTTTACAATTTTTATATAAAAAATTACACTGAACCAATAAAAAATGTTATATAATAAATGTGGAACTAAAATGTTATTTTAGTTTTATTTACTTTATTTCAATGTGTGATTAAGATACTAAGAAATCAATTTATTAAAACAAAGATTTAATTTATTGTATATATACATATTATAATGTCAATTTATATATTTGTTTGAATAAAATAATAGTAATTAAAATATTTATTTACTATTTTTAGGGCATTGTTTGGTCTGAGAGATTAGAATTGTTTTTCTTCTGCAATAATTGTTACTTCACGGACAATTGATTATTGTTAATTGGTCTCTCAATTAATCGTCTGCCGATTTCGCAGTGATCTTTTGTAATACCCCACATAGTTTGTTTACTCATAGATCGTGAAGAAAAACGCGATAATGAAAAACCAATAAATAAAAACCCAAAATTTTATTTATTTTCTATTTCATTATTTTCTTTTTTTTTACAAAAATGTTCTAAATAATTAGAGCCCAACAAAATAAAACTTCGCCAAACGCGTATACGTATTTTATTCTTTATTCATTTTTTACAAAATCTTATTAAATTCAACAATTAAATTATTTTGACAAATGTTTGTTTATACATTTTTTAAATGTATTTTTTACGTTACTTGAAGACTATAAATTGAAGAGAAAAGATTTATGAAGAGAAGAATGTTTATATAAAAGAAACATTTATTTAGTAAAAAGAAGAATAATTAAGCAGTAGAATAATTTAGAAACATTTATTTAATAAAAAGAAGAATAATTAAGTATAGTAGAATAATTTAGAAACATTTATTTAGTAAAAAGAAGAATAATTTAGTAGTCAAGAAAAATGATTTATTAGGTGGAAATGATTTTATTAATAAAGTAGGTTTTTAAAATGTATTAATACAATGGTTTCTTTTTAATAATTATCGAAACAAACGAATGACATGAAAGTTAAAAATTTATTAATTTATGGCTTTGAAAAAACAACTTTGAATAAAAATGAAGAAATTATGTAAAAATAGAAATTAAGAATTGATTTAATTATCGATTATTACTAGCCACATTATCGAAAATTTAAAAACCAGTGATTTTTTATCATAACGTGCGATGTAGATCCCATCTTCTAATTTTCTAATCGTGATTATGTGTCGAAAATAATCTTGTTTGGAATTGTTGTTTTTTAAACATATGACAGTATATTAATGTGATCTTGTATTAATATATGATACTTTTTATAATTTAATTAACAATTAATTAATTTAAATAACACTTAATTATTGCACTTAATTTTTCATTTTTATTCAAAATGATTAAAATAATTACCAAATTTGACGATATTCGACGAAAATGAATATTTTATAACTTTTTCAATTTCCTATGCAATACTCTTGCAAAATTGCAACTTTTTCGAAAATTTTCCAGACCAGAATAATAAATACTTTGATTTCTCCAAACTTGTATGTTCGTTTATTAAAATCTCATTAATTTGATAAAGACAAACACGATTCACTGATAAGATAATTTTAATTTGAAAATTAAGGTTTTTTAATACAATGTACAAAAGTATAGTTAGAAAAATTAAAACAAAAATAGAATTTCAGATAATTTAAATATTTTTCGCATATTTTGTAAATTACATGTTTGTCTAACAAAAAGTTATTAAACTACATTTTTACACATTAAAAAGGCAGACGAAAATTCATAGACAATTTTTTTTTTATAAAAAATAAAAACAAAGAATACAGAAAGAAACGGTTTTAAAGAAATTCAAGTATTTTTCTGCTAAAAAAAAGTTTTCTCTCTGTTAAAAAGACATACTTTAATTTTTGTTTGTAAGAAATAAATAAATATCTAAAAAATGCAAAAATATCTTCGTTTCTACAGCAACAACAATAACAAAAATATTTCCAAACCTAAAAGAAATGCAGAAAATTCAGTATTTCTTTTCTAATAATTATAAAACCGGTAATTGTAAAGAGTATAGAATCGTTAAAAAATGAAATGAGTCATAAAAATATCTATTTAAAAATATACAGAAATCTGCGTTTAAAAAGTCCAGTATAAACATTCTGGATATTCCACGGGATTTTCCATACTCAATTTCTTCTTGAAAATGTAGAAATTCCATATGGAATTCCCACCTTTGGAAATTTTCATTCCATATAATATATAAATTTTCGATTAAGTATTATAAACGTATTTTCGTATATATAAAATTTATATTACTAAAGTTGCTATATTATAGAGATTTCCATTTTTTTCACTTAACACGAAAATAAATTTTTCTAAACAAAATCAGAATCCAAAACATTTTGTAATATATTGTTAATGGATTGAGAAACTATTTTTGAAAGAAAGCGAACATTAAAAGTGAAAAATAAAATTAAAAGAAAACTGTATAAAGGAAAATTATGAGAGAGAGAGAGAGAGAGAAAAAAAAAGAAAGAGAAAGAGAAAGAGTGAGGAAGAGTGAGAAAGAGAGAGAAAAAGAGAGAAATAAAGAAAGAGTGGAATTTTTTTGAAAAAAAGAACTATACTTATCTGTCAAGAAACTGAAAGGAGCCCTTATCAATAAAAAATGCCTTATCAGAACCAAATTCTGAGATGTGCATCGTGTTCAAATTGACAGAAGTTTTTTAAGATTCTCAAGTTTACTATAAAAACAAATCGCCCTTTATTGACAGTTGACAACAAATGCTTCTTGAAATTCATCATTAAGTAAACTACACACTTAATTTAGCTTAAGACTAAGGCCTGAAGATTAGATTATCGGTTTAGCTCTCTCCCTCTCTCCCTCTCTTAGTTTTCCGCCTTTCAAAACCGAAACTGCTTTAGACATTTAGTTTAGTGTCGATACAGTGAGCAGCACCATCACTTCTTTATTTTCCAGTTTAGCCATTTTTTTTCTTTCCCACTTCTCGCCCGTTTCAATGAACATTTTGCAATTGCGAAAAAAACGGTTCTTTTAACTTTTTTCGCGAGTGAGGAACACCACATTTCAATGGATTAAAGAACTAAACGAAATTCTTGAGAATTTTGAAAAAAATTTTGGGAAAAAAATGCGCTTTGACGACCACTTTTTTTCCATGCTCGGTAAGCTGCTTTTTATTTCATAGTTTTATGATTGTTGTTGTTTGTAAAAAAGTATTTGCTTCTGGTGTGGAAAAGTATTTTTTTGGAAGTTTAATATATCTTTTTAGTGATGCAGAAAAAATATACACTAAATCTGTTGATTTAAAATATATATTTACCATACTAAATTTGTTGATTTAAAAAATATATTTACTATACTAAATTTGTTGATTTAAAAAATATATTTACTATACTAAATTTTTTGATTTAAAAAATATATTTACTATACTACATTTTTTGATTTAAAAATATATTTACTACACTAAATTTGTTGATTTAAAAAATGTATTTTTGATGTTATCTATTTTCTTTTGTAAAAAATTATTTGCAAATATTTTGTGATGGTAAAAAGTACTTTTTTGTGCCTTTTGGTACAAAAAATTGTTTACTATTATTTTGCGAAGCAAAGAATGTCTTTTTTAATTTTTTTGTCTTTATATTGACAAAAATTGTTTAATTTTTGGTTCAACAAATATTTCGTAATTTTGTGTTGCAAATAATATATTTTTGAAGTTTTTATTATTAATAAATATTACATATTATAATAAGTATAATAAATATTACATATTATAATAAGTGTAATAAATATTATTATATATGCAAAATAGAATACAGTTGATTTGTGATAAATAAAATAAATTAAATAAAAAAGTATTAAATGATTAAATCTCAATAAATTAAATTAAATTATAAAATATTTATTATAAATTAATATTGCAAACATTATTTATAATTGACAAAAATGTTTAATCATTCTGACAAATGTTTTTATAAAATTATTTATAATTACTTGTTTTCATAATTTTATTCACTTTAAAAAATGTCAATTCAAACGTGAGCAGTTTACGTGGAAAAAAAATAATAAATTTATAATAATAAAAACTTTTTCATTAAATTCAAATTTAGAAAATTTCCTTTTAACAGTATTCTATTAAGATAAAGAAAATTAAAGAAAATGTTTAATTGCAAGTCAAATGTTTGAGTCGTAATTTAATTTTTATTGAAAAGACAAGCAAACGAAAGAATACTGATTATTATTTTTGTTTGTTATTCTCAAATCAGTGTTAGTGTGGCAATAAATAATATATAATAGTTAATCAGTAAACAAGTAAAATTGAAATCTAAAAATGTATAAAATCATCTTCTGAGAGAATACATGTTTGCTTAAATTATAGAAGGTCAGGTAATAAAAAAAAAATAATTTTATCAGTCATCAAGTACAATCAGATGCGAATAAAAGACAAAAACAACTCTAAACTGTAAAAATCATGGAAAAATATTTCCTAAATTATTGCTATTTATTCGTATAAATAGAAATAATGCATTTTATGCAAATTTTATTGCCCGGATGATGGCAATTTCATTATTCATTTTTGTAAACACGCATTTTTTGCTCAAAAAAGGATAAATTTTTTTCCGAATGTTATTTTCCTGCGTTTTTTCTTTAAATTTACTGTTATTTATATGGGTAACTTTCGTTTTTTATTCATTTTTGTTTCCTTGATTATTTTTGTTGTCAATTTCTTTTTTTGTGTAATACTTCGAAATGCGTGCTTTTTTAATCAATTTTGACATTGTTAATTTGATTTTAAACAATTATTATTACATTGATTATTTATTTACATACGTTATATTATTCATTTGTGACACTTTTATTCATTTGTGCCTTTTATTTATTTCTGGATTTATTATTTATTTTTGGATTTTTTATTTACTTTTGACACTTCTTTATATATTTTTGACATTTTCTCATTTTTATTTTTGACACTTTTATTTATTTTTGGCGTTTTTATTTATTTTTCAAGCAAATTTTCTTGTCTAACTTTTTTGAAATTAATCTTTTTCTACTAGATTAATTTTCAATTCAATTTGCCCTTTTGTTTGGACAAAATTTGTTAATTTTTAAGAAATTACTTTATATCAGGCATTTTTAAGAGGATGATTAATCGTATTTTTAATGATTTTGTAGAATGATTGATTCTTTGAATTAGAATTATTATGAAAATAATTAATAATGCGGAATTTTCTGATTTCAAGATTCTATTACAGGCGCATGGATTTTTTTTATAATTTCATAATAATAACTTGTCTGTCACCTATCGTAACCAATGAGTTGTTTTAGATGTGAAATTTGCATATAGTGAATGTTTTGTTACTGATTGATACGATAAAGGTCGTAATCTACGTAAATCTTGTATCATTATCATAATTATCAATATAACTCGTTACATAAATTGTTTCATCCCGCAACTCTGATAAAATTGATTTATTTTGTACAATTGTTATTATCATTTTATTTGTTCATTCTATACATATTCATTTACTTATTCATTTCATTCATTTATTTTTTATTTCTTTGTATTCTTTGTATTTTTTGTATTCTTTGTATTCTATTTATCATTTTTTATTCTTATTTTTTATTCCTTTTTATTATATTTTATTCTATCTTATTACATTTTTTATTCCTTTTTATTCTTTTTATTCTTTCATATTTTTCCTTATTCTTTTTATTCTTTTATATTCTGTTTGTTTACATAGAGGAAGAGTTTATTCTTTAGTTATATTTATCAACATTTTTTAAATTATTTTTTGTATACAATGAAATAAAATAATTGTTTCATTTATTATTTTGTTTACGTAATTGCTCAATAGTTTATACTTCACTTATGAAAATTTTCCACTTTATAGAAAGAATGAAAAATATCTTTATTTCTATTGTTTCGTTTTAAAAAGTAGAACAAAATATGAATCAACTCTTTTATTTAACACAAAAGAAAAATGATTAATATTTATGATTTTTATGAATGAAAAAGAAAATAAATTATTAATGGTAATCAATTTATAGGTTTTATTTGTAATAAATTGATGTAAATAAAATATCTGTAAAATGAAAGAAAAAGTGATCTTTTAATAGAAATAAGGACAAAGAAAAAATAAGGACTAAGAAAGAAATAAGGACTAAGAAAAAAAATGACAAAAATACAAAGAAAAAATACAAAATTAATTAAAAGTAAAAAATTAATTGCAGGCGAATAGAATATTAAAATGTTTTAAAATAAATCGAAAAATCAAATCGAATATCAAAAATTTTAAAATTGAGTATTTGATTTAAAAATAATAAATATCAAATTAAAATGTAGAAGCTCTGAGATAAAAACTTTAATGCTAGGGATTTGAATTGATTTGCGACAGCAATGTTAATAAAAAATGATTCAGAACACAAGGAATATAAAAACAGATAGAGCACGAGGCATGTCAGAGTAGTGATTTCATTTTTTATTAGCTCATTTGTTTCTTTATTGTGTACAAGAAATAAATTTCGAAAAGTCCAGTTTTTAAAATTTAAATTTGTTATCGATTAAAAATTCTCTAAAAAAAAGCTCTAAAAAAACCAAACAAAATATTTGGACAAATTCTTGTGTTTTTCTCTCCATACAAAAATAACACGTGAACAATGTGAACAATGTGAATAACAACAATATGAATGAACATAAATTTTTCCATAATTATTATTCAATACTTATTATTCTCGAAAGAAACTAAAAATACATAAAAAGGAATAAAAAACTATAAATTCAATTGTAGAGAATTAAAAATTAAATCAATTATTCAATTCCATTATTCAACAATAATTCAATGAAAACAATTGAAGACAATAAAATGAATAGAAATTGAAAATATATAGAAACAGAACAAATATTAATAGACAAATATTAATAGAGCAAATATTAATAGATAAATTATTAATAGAAATACAGAAACAATACAATAAATAATAACAATATAGAAACAGAATAAAAAGAATATAAAAAGAAATTTAAAAATAAAATAAACAGTAAATGTATTTCAAAGAATAATCGTTATCAGTGAATTATTAAAAATCCTTTTGAATAGAAGCAATTTAGCGATTTCTTCCAGGCGAAAAAACTCAATAAAGAAACTCTTTTCGCACAATAAATAATCAAAATTGAATTAAAAGTGTCACAAGCAGCATAAATATCAAATAGAGGCGAAAAATACGCAACAATTTAAATATAGAGGAAAGGAAGAAAGTGATAAAAATGCAAATAATTGAAAAGCACAAAAGTTAAATTTAACAGGAAGATTATCGAAAAACCGAATCATCGACCGACTTGGACGTTGGATTAATTAGTAAAACGTGCATCTGATTTCCTGTCTCCAGGCGAGACTTAAATAGAATAAATTAAGTGTAAAAAATCGTCTGCCTTAAGCTGCGAGAGGTCAACTAGGCAGGAAAAAAGAATTTCTTTTGCTGAAAAGAATATTACGGAAAAATATAAACGCAATTAGGGTAACCGGGAAAATCACTCGCCATTTTACATGAAAATTGATTGATATATATTTGAAGGTGGCACATATCCAAGTCATCGATTAATCTACATAGAATGGGTCAGGAAAGTTCAGGAAGCTTTTATTTAATGTATTTGCACGACTGTGTGTTGTTGAGGAACGCGCGTCGCGTGTCAATCGACCAGCTTGGTTAAATCAACCGCGATGCACACTACAACACCAACACAAGCAATCAAATACTCATATTGAGTTTCATATGTAATGCATGTGTCGATGACTCCAACTCAAGCGAATCTTTCCATCCGATAAATCCTATTTTTCCACTTTATTTTCTTTTTTTATGCTACAGGAAAAAATTCTAGATCTTGTGTCAATTTTTGCCGCTTTGGTTCTCTGGGTTCTTTCAAGTGAGACTTCACTCTTCTTGGAGTGGAATTTTCAAT
>WNHD01007749.1:0-11435 GCA_011057455.1 Ganaspis sp. Gsp50
GGGTTGTTCTTGGTGAAGGGTGGAAGTTTAGAAAAAGAAATGAAGGCATTTTGAGAGGTCAATAATGTAAGAAAAATTAATTACATTAGAGGACCAGAATATTTCATTTTAAAAAATTTTATTTTAACAAAAGTTAAACTAGGGGTAGTTTATTAAAAAGGGATGAAAACCATAAATTTGAATCTGTTACATTAGAAGATGCTAAAAATCGATAAACAATGTTTCATTCAAAACAACAAACTTCTGTCATTTTTGCAAAATAAATTCACTATAAATTCTGCTTAGGCGTTGTTCCTAAATTTCATTTAGTTCGTTACAAGAGGATTAAAAGAGCAGAATAATATTCCATATAGGATTAGACAAATTTTTGCATTTTTCAAAATTTTTATCCGTACAAATTTAGTATAGGGGTTGCTTTTGGGGTAAGGGGTGGGACTAGAATCATAAAAGTAGTTGACTTGAAAAGAACAACCAATTTTTTAACATAATTGCCAAAAAACAGGAAGAAAAAAATATTTCACTTTTTAAGATAATTTGTCCCTAAAAAATTCAAATGGGGGTTGTTTTTGGGTTAAAAGTTGAATCTGGTGCTCCTACTGGGGGTATATTTATGTATTTTGAAACTATTTAAACATTTTAAGCTATTTAAACAATATTTGTGCAAAAATTGGCAAAATATTTCATTTAAAAAAAATTCATTTTTTATGGTGAATTTAAGGATTGTTTTTACCCTTAAAACCCGTAAACGAATTGATCTAGCAAAACGTCCAGACATGGGTATCTTCTTTTTGTCCCTACTTTCAGAACTTTTTGGAGTTCTTTATGTGTGCAACCATAGAAAGTTGCATTTAAAGTTGAATTTTGTTGTACGGTGTTACCATCTGTGCAATCTGCGCTGTGAATCAGCGAAATCTGCTGAATTTTCGCTGATTCATATTTAGAGAGTACATAATTATTATTTGTTGCAATAAACTCAAAACTGTCAGAATAAATCGATGTTTTATCTTATTTAATAACCTGGTTCTATATTACCTTATATATAATACACATTATAATATGTAATTGCTATAGTGCGATACTGCGCATGCACATGAGTCATAGTGTGCTACTGTGTATGAGTAATTGTCATAGTATACTCCTGCGCACGTATAACTGCCATAGTGAGTTCAGCGCATGTGTCACTGTCATGATATACTACTGCGTACGCAGGTAAGTCATAGTTTGCTACTGCGCATGTATAACTACCATGGTGTGCTATTGCGTATGTGTAACTGCCACAGTAGATTACTGTGCATGCATATAAGTTACAGTGTGCTTCTGCAAATATGTAACTGTCACATTTGACTACTGCGCACATGTATTAGTCACAGTGTGCTACTTCGCATAAGTACTTGCCATAGTGTGCTACTGCGCAAGTATAACAGCCATAGTCTTGTATTGCGCATCTGTAATTGTCATAGTATACTACTGCGCATACATAGTAGTCATACTGTATTACTGCGCAAGTGTAACTGTCACAATTCACTACTGCGCACATATGTTAGTCAGATTGTGCTATAGAGGATCTGTAACTGTAGTAATTGACAATTGCGCACGTATCAATGTTATAGTGTGTTAGTGCGCATGTGTGACTGTCAAAGTAAATTACTGCGCACGAATATAAGTCACAGTGTGCTTCTGCGCATGCGTAACTCTCACATTTGACTACTGCGCATGTGTATTAGTCACTGTGGGCTACTGCGCACGTATGTTAGTCATAGTGTGCTATAGCGCATCTGTAACTGTAACAATTGACTATTGCGCACACCAAGTGCCATAGTGTGTTAGTGCGCATGTGTGACTGACAAAGTTGATTACTGCGCATGCATATAAGTCACAGTATGCTTCTGTGCATGTATAACTGTCACATTTGACTACAGCGCACGTGTATTAGTCACAGTGGGCTACTGCGCATGAGTAATTGCCATATTATATATATGTTATATATATTATATTATACTCTAGAATGTGATGACAGAAAATTTAATTATGATAAATTGATTTTATAAAAACCTTATTTTCATCGTTCTTTCATTTTTCATCGTGAAATATTTTCATTTTCACGATTTTTTCAAGAATTTTTCCAATGTTTTCCTTGTAAGATGCATGAAGAAAGTAAAAAAAATATACAAATGAAATCTGCTTTGTCTGCAGTGCATGATTTTACGAAATTTGTTACGTTTTAATATATTTTCATATATATTATTGTATAATTAAAAAGCTTTGTTTTTCATCGTCAAAATATTTTCATCGTCATGAGTTTTTTATTTTTTTATGATAAGAAGCATATAAAAAGTAAAAAAAATATGGAAATAGAATCTGCATTTTGTGCAATGCATGATTTTTCTAAAATTTATTACGTAACAAATTTCGTAAAATCGTGCACTGCAGAAAAAGTAGATTTCATTTCTATATTTTTTTTACTTTCTTCTTGCAGCTTACAAGGAAATAATTGGTGATATTCTTGAAAAGATCGTGAAAATGAAAATATTTTACGATGAAAAATGAAAGGACGATGAAAATAAGGTTTTTATAAAATCAATTTAACTGCATTAAAATTTATAAATCATAATTAAATTTTCTGTCATCATATTCTAGAGAATTTGCAGATTATATTTATATACATTTTTTACATATTGTATGTGACTTATGTGGGTAAAACGGTGAACTTTAAACTGTGGCTTACAAGTAGAAGAACCGAGAAATTTTTAGATCTTAATATAATAAAGGATTTTCTGTCATCATATTCTAGAGAACTTGCAGATTATATTTATATACGGGACGTTCCACGTCAACCGGAACACCGCTCTGTCCAAAATTCATATGGATGGATTTTAATGAATCTTGGCTTAAAATGTTCGCTAAGGATCCTTCTTTGAGAATCCTCTTAAAAATCGAAATCAAGACCAAATAAATTGGCTATTGTCTTAAAATGTTGGTAATTGACATCCTTGAAAAGTAAACACAATAGATTAAAAAAATCCAAAATGGCGGATTTTGAATTTCTAAGAAAATGCTTTCAGATTTATAATCAGAGACTCCAAAAACCCCCTCATACCAATTATCATAAAATTTAATCAATTTTCAAAAATTAAGTCCGCCATATTGGAACCGACATTTTTAAGTGTTTGAATTGACTTCCAATTCGTAATTAGTAATATCGACAAATCTTAAACACTCATTTTTATCAAACTAAACAATTTTTTACAAATTTCGTCCGCCATATTGAATCTGCCATTTTAAATTTATAAAAACTGACTTCCGATTCGATTTTCCAAAAATAGTACAAATCAACTTATTTTTATCTAAAAAGAATAAAACAGAAGTTTGAAGACAATGCTCAGATGTATGTGTGTGTGTTTGTGTGTAAGTATGTTTCTCACGTTTTTTTGTCTACTCGATATCTCTCGAATACTTTGACCGATTCTAATGAACTTTGGTAAAGTTAATACACTCATTAAAATCTCAAAAGAGACCAAGGAATTTTTAGAAATACCTACTGAAGACATTTTTAACGGCTGCACTCGAGTTGCGACAGCGGTCAAAATTCTAAGCGGCTGGCATGAGGGGTTTCAAGCGGAAGGTTCCCCTTCTCTTCCCTACTGAGTTGCGGCAGCTCCTCCCTCAGCTTAGCTGCTGCTATTTTTAACTCAGCAGCATGAAAACAATTACTTTTTCAATTATTCCTTTACTAACGTTAAATTTAATAAAAGAATTACAAGCTTTTTGACAACAAACCCATCGTTCGATATTATTTTTTAAAAGGCTTCTAAACCGAAAACTACAACTATCTATAACTATTAAATCTTTTCCCTTTCTACTTTTAACAAACATCATTTTAAAAACAAATTTTATCACAAAATAGCTTTAAAAACCGATTTTTTATATTCGTAAGCTCAACGTAAATATTTTTGCACTATACACTAAACAAATTAACAAAAACACAATCACCCAACAATTTTCAAGGACACCTTTCAAGAGTGCAATCTGCAAGTAATTCATTTATAGATTGTAGATACCTTCAGACGTAGGTGCTTACTCTTCTAAAGCTAAAGTGAAGCGGCGCGAAGTGGGAAGTGGATATAGAGTAGAGGGGCAACAGCGGCTAGGCTGAAGGAGGAGCTGCCGCAACTCAGTAGGGAAGAGAAGGGGAACCTTCCACATGAGGCCCCTCACGCCAGCCGCTTTTTAGTTTTTAGAAATTTAGTTTCTTGCATCGATACGAATCAATTGACCTTTATAAAGTATAAATTTTACCCAGAATTAACAGAGTAAATGAGATCTTTTTATGAATGTTGACGTTTAAAGTCAATTTTTTTTATATAACTTTAAGAATTTTCTTTTTTTAATGGTAATTCCTTTTGAAAAAATTGTTATGTTAAAAGACGAGTTTTTGAACTATATTCAGTATCAACATTACCAGAAATTTAAGATTAAAATTTTACTTTTTTTATTAATTTTCACATTTAAAAATCAATTTCTTATTATAACTCTTAAAATTGTATTTTTCAAATAGTAGTTCTTCTATGAAAAATTTTCCACAGTAAAAAAAACGAATAGATTTATCTATGTAGAATATATAATCCAATAACATTTTATGTAAAAATGGTCATATTTTAATCATTTTTGCTTCCTCATAGGGAATCGTGCTGATTTTCGATTTTCTGAAAATAGTCTAAATCAACTCATTTTCATCTAAAAAGTATTTTATTTTAATACGGTTATTTACACTAAGAGAAATCTACTGTAATTATAATAAACATAACCTTTATTAATCTCTTGGAAGTAGTCGTAACGATTTTCTCTTAATTTTGTATAACATTCATAAGAAACTCAAGTTATAATAGCACTCAGTTTTCTGTATGAAAATTGAACGCCGCCTGATATTCAGGCCGAATTTATATAACAGAAGCTTATTTGCATGTACACATGGTAACGCACAAACTTCCGTGTTTACGTGTGTCCGTCACTATGTGTACACACTAGTAAGCTAGTGTTGTATAAACTCGGCCTGACTATCAGGCGGCGTTCGAGCAGTTTTCATACAGAATACTGATGTGAGTGCAATTATAGGTTGAATTCCTTGTGAATTTTATACAGAATTAAGGGAAAATGGTTACGACTACTTTTATGCGATTAATTGAGGTTGTTTCTTATAATAATTATAGTAGATTTCTTTGAGCAAATTCATGAGCAAAATGCTCACGAAATGAACACAATTTACCACTAGTTTATTTAGTAATATTTGCTTGAGGTTCAATTTTTTAAATTAATAAAAAGAAAGTTTGAAATAGATACGACTCAACTCTGGTGTAAGGTAAAAGTTATAGCGTCAAATTTACATGTCACACTTATTGTTAGCCTAAAAAATTTTGATATCTACATATTGCTGGCCAAATCTATTTCAAATCAGGCAGGCGGATAAGTTCAAATTTTAGATTTAGATGGCCATCGAATATTTTATTCTTCAAAGAAAATAAAGGAACATGTATATTTCAGGGTTAAAATTGACCGTTTTTAAAGAAGTTGTATGCATTTTAATTTTTCACGCTAAAGATCGAAGAAATGCAAAAATAAATTTGTTTTGCATACCAAGGTGAAGGCACCAGTGGTGAAATTTTGAAATCCCCGAAATTATAGGATTAGAAGTTGCATCACAACAACGAGTTGATTCACAATTTGCCAAAATTACATCTAGGATCTATTGATAATGATAAAAGTTTTGCAAGAGAAGTTCATTAGTTTATATATTCGATAAAACTACTTCTAATCTCGACTGTAGATCTTGACACTTTTTGGAAAGCTAAAAATCAAGAATAGAAAAATGCTCCTATAATTTAAGGAATTTAAAAATTTCACGTTTGGAAAGATGAAAGCAACAAAAATGGTAAACGGGTTACAAGCATGGCTAAATGTAACTTCTTAAATTTCAGAAAAATAATAATTCTCCTAACCAGAAATATGGCTTAGCCCGCTTCAAACTTATGGTAATTTTTTTTAATAATTATTGAAAAGATTTTATAGTAAAAATTTGAGCAAAAAAGAAGTTGGTGTTTTTAAAAAACCCGACTTTATATATTTTTTTAAAACTGCTGCTATTTTATAAATTTTAAAGATTTTTAAAATTTTCGAATGGATTTTTAAAGAAAACAAATTTGCCTATAAGAATTTGCAAAAGAAATTAGATGATCCTTAATAGAAAATATACGGTATGCAAAACAATTTCATTTTTGCGTTTTTCCGATTTTTAAAGTGAAAAATTAAAATATTTACAACTTTTTTAAAAGCGGTCGATTCCAATATCGAAAAAATTTGTGTTCACTTATTTTCAATCAAGAATAGTGTAATCTATGGGCAGCTGAATCTAAAATTTAAACTTATCCGCCTGCCTGATATGAAATGGATTTGGTCTGATATCAATATAATTAGTTAAAATTACTTACATAAAATGAATAAAAATAAATATTTCAGGTCTCAATTTGAAACCACATTTTGTTAAATATTGGAGTGTCATTTAAAATTTATACTAGAAATAAATTAAATCTCAAGTAAATGTTACTAACAAGGAAGGGTCGCGAAGTGTCCAGCGCAGATTTTGTTGATTTTGATATATGTTGTAAAGGACTGAAATCTATGCGACACGTATTTTTTTTTATTGGCGGACACAGCGATTTAAGGGGAGAAACTGCCCCTTGAAAATGGGAGTTTCAGGTGCTGATTTCACTAGGTCATATAGAATGACACATTCAATTAAAAAAAAAACAGAATGAAAAAGTTTTCTTGTAAGGAGAAATGAAAAATACACATTTTGCAACCCCGCGAAAAATTCTCAAGGGGGTGAATCAACCTCCAAAGAAGACAAAAATTAAATAAAACCATTCAAAATTCATGCGATGTCAGCGAGAAAAATATATATTATTCGCTGCTCAAAATCAAAGTTGTCGTGTTTTGGGGTTTCATTGGAAAGAAATGTTATGAGGGTGAACTACCTCTTTAAACATTCTTACATGTCCAACGTAATAAATCATAGTAGAATTTTTACAAAATTTAGTAAATACTCTATATGATAAGCAGAATATACCAACAAATCATTAAAAAAAAATCCAATTTTTTCCAGGATAAGCTACCCCTTAAATATAAAATATTTTAAAATAACGTAAAATGAAGCAAGATAAAGACAAAAAATCAAAGTAAACTTAATTTTTAACTTCTACAAAAACTTGTAGAAGTTAACAAAACTTTATTTTATATTCACGAGTGCGACTTGAGGGGTCGAACTACCCCTAAAAGTTTGTTTACAATTATTCAAGATTAAAAAAGGTAAAGTATTGAAAAAGAAGTTATCTCAAAAACAAAAAGGGTCCATATAATTTTTACAAATGATATCTGAATTTTACGGCGGTTATACACCCTCAAATATTTATATTATTCATCAATGAATTTAATATGAGACTAAGTTGTAACGAAAGGTAGAAATAAATGAAATTGTCTCCAAGTGTATATTCTATTTTAAAACCATTCTTATAGCTTTCTGTGCCTGGCTACAGAAAGAAGTAACCTGACACCATAATGAACGTAGCTTTCAGCAGTTCGCTGCTTAACTCTGGTCTCAAACTCAGGTCAAGAACAAAGTTTACATTTTAGAGAAGTAAAATGTATGAATGATAAAAGTAGATTTTACTTTTATAAAATTATGCATTATTAATAAACATTACTGAATTAAAATAGTAACCATAAAGGAACATGATTTTTCTGAGTTATAAGAGTTGTTTCTTTGATTCAGGGAGATGTTTGCTTGAATTAACAAAATGGTTTCCCTAATTCTAGGAATTGATTCTTTGATTCCGGAAAATATTACTGTCGTATGTTATAGGTTATATTATATAACAAAATGTTACATTTTATTTTGTTATTCTTAGAGATGTAACATAAATGTTTTAATTTTACCATTTTAGGAATATGACATAAATGTTACAATTTATTATTTTGGAATTAAGTAACATAAATGTTACAAATTGTTATTATATTGTATAACATAATATTATACTTTATTACTTTTAGAATACTGCGGAATGTTATATTTTGTTAATTCTAGAAATATAACAAAATGTTATATTTGATTATTTAACATAAATGTTACAATTGATTATTCTGGAATTAAAACAAAATGTTACAAGTTAATATATCAAAACTTTATATTTTATTATTTAGAAAAATGTAATTAGAAATTAGTAGCAGCTTTGTAGTAATTCATTGCAACATCTATAGTTTCGGATAGTTGCTATTATTTTTCGAGTTATTCTGAAAGAAAAACATATTCTGAAAAGAAATCATTGTTTGAAGTGTAACTACGCTGCGGTTGCGAGTGTAGCGAGATGCTGGACGATGCAGGTACCGAAACACGCGTGGACTCCGTCGTGCAGATCTACCTACACATGAAATGGCGCTAGCGAGCATACACACTCTGTGTTCTACTATGCTTCTCAATAGGTTTGTCGGTCATCATTTTTACTCCATTTCACCTCCCCTCCTTTCCCTCCTCAAAGAGCTCATGTGGAAGCAAAACAAACGCACGTGGTCGTGCTATTACATATGAATCAAATGTCACATAGTATTCCGACTTCCAATCAATTTCATTGATTGTTGTAACTGGTTGTTACTCAAAATTGGTAACTCTTTTAATTAAATAGTAATTCTTATTACAATCACTAATTAACAATTACTGATAATAATATTAATAGAAATAATCTATTTCGATTTCTTTTCAAAACAAAACAAAAATAATGAAAAACAATTATAATTGACTTGAAATTATAATTTTAAAGTGACAATTGACTACAGTCACTTGACTACAGGTGCCACACAATCATATTAATGTTTTAAAACCCTTGCATGTGACATGAGGGTCGGGGGGGGGGGGTCTAAGGAGGGTCATTTTTGCGTGACATAATATATATATGACCCCTTTGGGGTTGATAAAAGGGGTTAATAAATTTGTAAGATGGGAATGTTTCTTGTTTTACTGTGTTATTCCCAAGGTTCAAAATTTCTTTCAGATAAACTTCAATTCAAAATTTAAATATTCATGAGCGTGATTCGGCAGGGATTTTTTTACATAAAAAAAAGAACAACGAAACCCACAAAAATGTATACAAAAATTTAAGAAATATAAATTCTTGGCAGCTTGGAGTCCTCCAGCGACTCAGAAATTATAAGTTAACTATTACCTTTATTTTCTGTTTCGTAACAAAGTAAATATGAAAAAAATTGAAATACGCACAGTTCGTATTTGTTTTAATTTTAAAATATAAATACAATTTTCCAATTTCATACAAATTATATTAACCCTCCTTTTTTAATCATTTATTACGCATTAAAAAATGAAAATTTAGTTATAAAATAAGATTATCATGTTATTTTAAAGAGAAAAATTCACCATACAGTTTATATATTTTCAGTCTTAATTTTAAGGATGTAGGTATCCCTCAAAAATTTATTTTATAGCAAAGTACGAGAAAAGAATAAATTTCGTGTAGAAAAAATTTATACTGTATTTAGGAAAAGAAATTACGTATGTTTATTATTCTTCTGAGAAAATGATACCAAAAGGGGATAACTACCCTTAATATGATTTTAATTGACTAAAAACATTATAGAACAAAGATGAACAGAAAATAAAGTTTATTGAATTTTACAAGTCTGAAAGTAAAGTAACTTTAAATTTTTTTCCTTAGGATACCAGATATTGCAGAAGTAAACTGCCTCCAAGAAATTAAACTATTTTTATATTTAGTTCTAGAATGTATACGCTTTTATTAACAATATTTATTCTGAATTAAAGTTGTAGGTACTATTTATTATTTTTTCATGAAGCATTTCTCTTACATATGATAGATGAACATTTTGATGTTAATAGGATTTCCTTTGCACCTTAAGTTGTTTGGACACTGCAGATATTTTTGTAATAGTTGAAAATAATACTTTCGTTTATTTTTTGCTTAATGCAAGAACAATAAAAAGTTGTTTGTGTTGATATTTTAGGAAAGCGTATTGTTTACGTATTATGGAAGGCAAATTGTCAGACAAAAATAGTCAAGTAATCGTGATATTTTTATCCTGTACACACATTCAAATACGGTTGCACTGTTACTGCGCTTTCCAGTATTTTTCGAAACTGTTCGAGTGTGAAGAGGGTAAAGATATTTTTAAACATTTTAATTATAATCTATCTTACGAGCATCAACAATTAAGTAAGTACTTTTAGATATATACATTACAGAAGTCGGAAATTATTATTTATTATTTGATTGATTAATCCTTGCGTTATTATGATAGATATAATATTTTTTTATGGAAGTGTTTTAATCTAATAATGTTTTTTAATTCATAAAATCCATAATTTTGATATCACTTATAACCTTTGTAAAGTATAAGAATATAATTGTGAAAGGCATTAAAAGTTTAAATAAAAAAGCCCATAATAAAAGGATTACACTGCTCCTTCAAGGGAGCGTTCACAAATTCCTTCTTTTTTAAATTACTTAACGAAGTTAAGATTTCAAAACATAGTAAGACAATTAAACTTTGCTGTATTTTTTCCATTCTTTAACCATTTTTGATATTATGAAATAGAAATGTTTTTGTTTAGAAAATATTAAGATTATTAATACCTATATTTTAAGGCATTAATTATTTTAAAATATTTCAATCAATTTATGAATTTATCAAGCCACAGGCTTCAAGATAGGTATTAATTTAAAGGAAAGAATTTATCGAGATTTCTGCTCCAAAGATAATTAATTAAATAATTTATCAAGGAACTTAGAAAAAATCAAAGGACAGGGTGGGCTCGTATCCCACCCTGTCCTCTGATTTTTTCTAAGTTCCTTGATAAATTATTTAATTAATTATCTTTGGAGCAGAAAGTTTGATAAATTCTTTCCTTTAAATATTTTAAAATATGTTTAACATTTTCA
The DNA here is from genome assembly GCA_011057455.1 of Ganaspis sp. Gsp50. Classification (NCBI taxonomy): domain Eukaryota; kingdom Metazoa; phylum Arthropoda; class Insecta; order Hymenoptera; family Figitidae; genus Ganaspis; species Ganaspis sp. Gsp50. The sequence continues at coordinate 11,016 of WNHD01007749.1, forward strand.
ATTTTAACGTAATAAAATAAAATATAACTTTAAATATTATGTGACAAAAACATGAATCTCTTGACCTGTTTAGCCAAGAAAAAATGTATGTTGTCTCGCACCAGCTATCTAAATCTGAATAAGTGAAATCTATTTATTTTATATCAAAAGTCTTCCACTCATTTTAAGGGGGGTGGGGGTAGCTTTAAAAAATCGATTTTTTTCTTTTTGCATTTTCTTGTAGGAAAACATTCCAAAAATATCGTGTTAAAATTTCAAGTTTATCGGAGCAAAACTCGCAAAGCTATACAACTTATTGTCTTCCCGCTTCGATCTGCACTCGAACTGCAGTTAAACAAAAGTTATAAATAAACAATTAAAAATATTGAAAAAAATTTAGTTTTTACATTTTTAGAAAGCTTTTAAAATTTTGTTCACTGA
>WNHD01007753.1:8904-22303 GCA_011057455.1 Ganaspis sp. Gsp50
GAACAAGACGTGTTCTCACTGGTGTTTTAAATAAAGTTTGTTTAACGAATAAAAGTCTCTAATAATTTACAGTTCCCAAAATAATTAATAAAGTCAAAACTATCCATATATAATAGCAAACTCATCTTTCTCAGTGTAATTGAGTATATAAAATAGTGTACTTTTTCAAATAATACTCTCCCAATAATAAATAATAATAAATTATTTAATAATAATTTGAAACGTTTAAATGTCCTCATATTGGTGGAACAAATATTAATTTTTAACGAACCTGTCTTGTTTGAGATAGTGTATTCTCATTAACAGTTCCTTTTTGTTACGAGGTATACACATTGTTTCTAGGAACATGTCCATTATGGTAATAAAGTCATCACGATGTACAAAGATATAAGAAATTTTAAAAAATAAAAGAAGGCTATTGGCAAAGAATGCACCACTGTCAGTTACTACATCGATGTCATCCATGCTCAAATATATTCGGATCGCAAATGACATTGTAACATAATATACAAAACCAAGTACCAAAATGTTATAAACATTATAAACGACGATAGACCACTTTGATGTAAAAGATCTGGGTCGCCAAAGTCCCACATACTTCATTACAGCAAACGACAATTCAGCAATCGGAAATTGTTCCTGCGATTTTTAATTGATTGTAATGAATATTCAGTATACACGGGAAGCAAATTCTGGTAAAAATTACCCCGCTGTTTGCTATAAAAATGTCATAATGTCTAGTTTGGTAAATTTTACAGTACTACTTTACAATTTTACCAGATTTCCTATAATCTTTAATAATCCTATAATCTGGTAAAAATTGTGAGGTAGTACGATAAAATTTGCCATCACATGCCCTTAACACTTTCGAATAACAAGCTCTATGAATTGTCAAATTAATATTAAAAAATGGAAACCTTCATAGTTTTGCCAAAGTGAACAAGAATGGAACTTTAAATTTTCGTGAATGAAATGATCAACACTCGAAATATCTTTTGAAATGATCGAAAGTTGATCAGGATGTAAATTACTCCCTTTTTAATTTTTTAAAGTTGAACCTTATCTTGTGCTACTATGTATTGTCTTATTTACACTGCAATCTATATCTTGAGCTAAACAGTCTAAAAATTGCTATGAGATGATTCTCTACTTTGTACAGTGTCTAAAGAACGACTGTTACCAAACGCAGTGTAAAGACCTGACAACCCTCTCGCACTTACATTTGAAGATAGGGAAACAAAATTTGAAAAGAATAATTTTAAATATGCATGCAAGTCAAGGCTATTATTACCTGAATTATTTGATACATTGTAGCATCTCTCGCATTTAAAATATTCATTTAGGTTTTCGATATCTATGGAAATCATACTTGCAAGAATACTTCTTAGAAAGAGATTTGTATTGTCGACAATTGATTTCTAAGAGCTTTTATCCTGTAGAAGGAATAATTTATTCTTTAAGGTGCCCACAGTGTATGTAGTTGCAGTCGAAAAACAGACACCGTCAGATTCACTGCGTCTAACAGGAGTCCAATTTTAAAATCTAAAATATAGTTCTTAACTCTTTTTTGATTTTCCTCCTTCGTCATTATTTTGATTCACCTATTTAATATTATTAAATATTACCATATGTGTACGTCCTCATGAAAAGAGCCAACTTTGGCACTATTGGATTTATCTAGATGGACGTATTCTTGATTCAATTTGGAATATTTTGAGCCATATGAGAACCCTTCAGGTGAAAAAACCGTGAAGTTACAAAGCATCAAAGTTGAAATTGTTTTAAACTTCATTTTGAGAAAAACGAGTTTAAACACCATCTTTTTACTATTTTTTTCCTCTTCTACTTGAAAATTAATCAGATAATAATCATTTGTCTAAAATGTCTCATGATCAATTTATCTTTCATGCGGAAAATAAAAGGTTTCAACAAAGTGGGCCCTTTTCTCAAAACAGAAAACGGATTAATTTACATACTTCTAATGAAGATGGAGGAACGAATACTGCGGGATTATAAGTATAAGAGACTTCATAGTTTGTGTTTATGCAATAAAAAAATCAAGAATTTTAAACATTTTTAGAAAAATGCTATAATATCTCGATAAATAAAATCGACAAAGTGGGTCCTTTTCATGTTTTGGAAACTTAGAATTTTATGTTTTACTGAAAAATTGTTCTTTCTTAAAAATCAGTATATAAATGTACATAATATAACTTTGAAAGAAAATTTACACTACGTTTAATAGTTCAACAATTAATGTTCAACTTCAACCATGTTCAATAAGTTCAACAAAAATCAAATGCCTTCTATTCAAATTTAGAAAACATGTCACAACTGCTAGAAAAGGCTAAAAATATTTTAAAACTGTAACTCTATCATGCTAACTTGGTACCTATTTTCTTACAAAAGTGATGAAACATTTTAAACAACCGAGTAAAAAATAAATAAAATTAAAGAAACTAAAGTTAAGACAATGTGAATCAACCCTTATATTTAAATATTTACAAGCATCAATATAACTTGCCTTTATGCATGCGGGTTTAACCATTATCCCCTAACATTATTTTTAGACGTTTTTTTAAACATTTTAGAAATATGCGGATAGAATTAAATGTATTCATTTATTTGTTTGTACACGGTTTCTTTATATCATAACATGTTTACTAAAATTTAAGCTCTGCTTATAAATTTTACTCTGCTAACTCAATATAAATTTAAATCTAATTTACAAATTATATAAAGCTTTAATTTCATCACAAAACTATACTTACATAAATGTATACTTTTAAATGCACCTATAAATTTAAAGGAATTAATACTGTTTTTCATATAAAATAAGCACTTTTAATTTCTTTCGGCTATATACAATATCGTACAGTTATTTAAAAATACCTTGCCAGAAAAACACATTGTTCAGAATAAATAACTTAATTTTTCTAATCTAAAAGCTACAATGTTGATTTTTCACTTGAGCAACACAATCGTTTACAAAGTTTATAAATAATTTGTTATAAATAATTAGTTATCAAAATCGTTTGATGTTTAGTTTGTCAAGAATTCATACAGAAACTTTTAAAATGAAAAAATAATAACGTTTTCCTTTAATATCAATTAAAAGTTTTTGTTTTCGTTCAAAAATTAAGGAACAATTCAACATTTCTGCTGTACAAAGCAATTGCGTCTGTACCTTTGACAATAGTCGTCTAATTGCAATTAATTTGTTTGCTGATGAAACACTAAAAAAAAGAAGTATTGTTTTCAGCCCATTTTTGTCTGGAACCGTTTACATAAGTATCAAATTGGACAGATTTTAAGACCAAAAAATGACTTAGTCTTGTTTTAAGCCACAAAATTGACTAATTGTGTGAACGGTTTAAAACTTTCTTTTTTCTGTGAAGACAGCTCTTCATCAAAACTAGACAAACTTATGTTTGTTGATACAAGAAAGTTTTATCAAAGGAAAGACGAATATATTCTTCAGGTACAAACAACCCACGTCTTTGGTGATTTGACGTGCTTTTAATTTGGACTTTTGCGAATTGATGAAGTCCATCATTACCATTCGATGACGGTAAAAGTTAAACACTCATTGATATAAAAATAAGGTGCCTCAGGCGGTGGAAGCAGCTAGTTGTACAGGAAGTTGGTCATTGTTATTCGTCACACCCACCATTCCCGAATTATCTTTGGTACGATCTATTGTAGAGACATCATCTTGGTCATCGTCATCTATATATATTAACCTAGCAGCATAGCACAGCATCAACATTTCAATCACCATCAGTGCGTTGTACGTAACTGAAAAAGTGACATGGTTTTTTTTAATATTTATAATCAGTTTTTGCTCAAATGCGTCATGACGTGATGCTACAAAAGTTACACAAATCACAAAATGTCTTTAATTTTACTAGGAACCCCAATAAAACTATTAACTTCAATGATGCTATGAACTTTAATGAAACTATTAACTTCCATGACACTGTATTAACTTCCATGACACTATATTAACTTTCATGACACTATATGAATTTCAAAGACACTGTATGAATTTCAATGCAACTATGAACATCAATCAAATTATTCAACTTCTATAATCCTATGATCCTTTGAAACTAACGTTTGGTTTGTATAACAAAACATTTAGTTGAAATAGAAGCAAATAAATTATTTGGTTGAGCCAACTAAATTTTGATTGGATCAACAAATCTGTTAGGCGGACAACTAACTGGTTTGTTTGTCTGGCTAACAATTTTGTTCATGCAACCAAAACTTGGTTGGCTCAATCAAATAATTTATTTGCTTCCATTTCAACTAAATGTTTTGTTGTCAAAAACAAACGTTTTTCTCAGTATATAATGATCCATATGTGATTCTAGTATATTGAAAATAATGATTATATTGAACAAAATTTAAAAATCTTTAGATCTTCAGCATCCAATAATTACCACTGGCGTAGGCATTTGGTGAAAGAGGAGGGTTGCAAGGAAAAAGTGACGTCCAATTTGCTATGGTTTTGATGATGAATCCCTGCAACTTGGAAAACAGCAGTACCATCTGAGAAACCACAGTTTTTCGTCTCAGGTTGGTTTCTACAAAATTTAACCAGATCATTAGGTGTTCGCGATGTCTCATTAGAATAAAAAGGAAACCAAGCAAATTTTAGTTATCCCGAAAATTGCTTTGCGCTTTAATACTTTAAATGATCCCTGCAGCTTTGAATCTTTCAACAAGCTTGCAACATGCGGTTTTAACCAAAAATGTTTGTCAAATTGTGTGTACGGTAAAATTCGAGTGGTATAAAAGTGTTTTATGTATAATGTAAGTATTTTATGTATAAATATGTGTACGTCCGCATGAAAAGGGCCCACTTTATCGGTTCTATTTTAGGAGATATTCGCAATTTTCTACAAAAAATTCAAATTTTCGATTTTTTTTTATTGCTGACAAACAAAATATAAAATGTGCCCTTTCGAAACATGTGTTTATTATAACTTTGTCGTAATTAAAAAGACGTTAAAATCTTATTTTTATTTTTAAATTAAAATGGGAGCTAATAGGAAACTTGAACTTTAAACTCGTTTTTCTCGAAATTAGGTTTTTAACACTTCCAACTTTGAACCCTTTCAACTTGGCGAATTTTTCATCTAGAGGAGTCTAAGACCTCTCAAAATTTTCAAATTTTAATCAAGAATATGCTCATATAAATAAGTCCAATAGTGCCAAAGTGGTCCCTTTTCATGCGGACGTACACATATAATGTAAGTGTTTAGTTATGTATATATATGTGCTTTAATATAAGAATCGGTTCCAAAAGACTTTAATAGAAATTCATCTTTGAAACGAGCTGATTTTTATACTCTCATCAAAAATGTCACCTCCTCATTTTCGAACCATATTTTTGAAATATAAGAAGTTCTCATCCTACGCATGTAGGTTTTGAGTAATTTCGTTGCATACACTTCATGAGATAATTTTTGTAAACATAAATATCTGGCCGAAAATAACGTTCAAATAGGGATGTGTTTTTCATTAACAAAATCTCGCTAGTGGTTTATTCTTTCAATTCCTTCTTTTCGAGGAAACAACTCTCGAGTTTGCAAAAAAGAGGAATTTTCGAAAGCGGGAAAATTCGATGGACCCGAGTGACCACGGGTGTTCTTAACTTTAAAATATTTGGTTCACGCTATGTTACAGGTTTTAAGTACTACAGGCATCTATTGTAACGAATTTGTAAGATTGTGGTTTTTCTGGTGGAAGGATCGTGGCACAGCAATTGCGGTAAAGTAAGGTCTTTGTTCAATTTCCAGAGAAAGTTCCTCACCTGGAGCGACTTCCTGCAGACTTCTAGTGGTAATGGTCAGTCCATATATTCCAAGAAGTATACTAATTACTGTAAATGTTTGTAAAAAGACGCTATATCTTGTCACAAGAATTGCTTCCTCCATCGCCATGTAAAGAGTAATAACATACACCACAGTCTGCAATTATAGTTCTCTAATTAATTCTGCAATTAAGTTTCTAGAATCATCAAATTACGCGTTTCACAGTAATGATGATTTAATTAAACAAGAGTATGTTTTATAGTATCAATTGTATCGTTTTATTAGTCAATTGCTTTGTTTTATTGGTTCAAGAACATCTAAAGAGTTTCATCTAAAGAAGTTCATCTAAAGAGGTTCATCTAAAGAGTTTCATCTAAAGAAGTTCATCTAAAGAGGTTCATCTAAAGAGATTCATCTAAAGAGTGCACTGTTTTATTAGTATCAATTTCTCCCAAAATAAACGCATATGTAAAGAGTCGTATGTTTTATTAGCACATCCAATTTCTGCCCAAATAAATGTACAGCTGCATTTGACCTACAGAGCTAAAATTTGGTACACTGTAATTCAAAATCCATAAGATTCTTAAAGAAAACGCAGTTCATAAAAGAATCTCTATTTTCCAAAGGCACCTGTTTGGTCACGAGAACAATATGTACACCAGTCATAAATTACACACAAAAAAAACACATAAATTATATTGTTACAACTTTGGGGTTCTGTTAAACTGGTTGAACCAAAATGGTCTGATGTGGTTTGAAACGTATGATCTATTGCTAGGAAGGATCTTCCAAAAGTCAAAGAAGAAAGGAAGGAGACTACCTGTACGATAGGAAGTTGCAGGACGAAAATTCGAAGCCAGGACAAATTAGTTTCGGTCATCTGAAGAGCAGGAAAGGGCAAACATGGCCAGCAGCAACATGGCAGGACATTTAGCTTTAAATCTGGAGCCTTTGTAATCCTCCTGCGACCTACGTCGATTAAAACAATATACAGACTGTATAAAGCTATCGCTAAAATTATTTGAGTCAAAGCTTCAGACAGCACCTGTGCCCTTAAACAGAAGAACACTTTTTACAGACTTTTCTGGAGATTGCTAAACCTTATAGATTAGAAAACGTTATTTTAAAATTTTAAAAAGAAGGAGGATTTTATTCATAGATTTCTAACAAAATGAGATTTTATTTTGTTACTTAAAAAATAACGGAAATTAATTTTTCTATAATTTCAAAACAAATGGGAATTTATTTTGCTGCAATTTCAAAAAGAACTGGAATTTATTTTGGTGAAATTTTAAAAAGAACGAAACGAGATTTTTAGATAGTTACTTTTTGTAGATGATTTTAGCTTTTTTACATTCGCATTTGAATTATGTTAATATGACTAATCAAGAGATTATTATAGTTCAGTTTATTTATAGAGATTAATTGAATCGATTCTTTAGTTATTTTTATTTCTCGAACCTACCTGGGAATGGCTATAGCTAACAAACTGCAAAGACTAGCAATTGGATACACAGAAAGGATAATTGAACTATTTTTTTTATAGGACCTCGACTCATTTTGAAAAAATATTTTATAAATAGCATCACTGGAGAGGTATAGTGTCACTAGTGTTAACAACGTCGAAACTATAATTAGCACGACTCCAAATGTTCCTAAACCTGAAACAATAATTTAAAAATTAGAAACAGTCAAGTTGTTAAAGTAACGTTATAACTACGATTTGATGTTAACTATTGAATTGAACTATTGGTATAATGTAATGTTAACTAAATGATTTAATGTTATAACTAAATGATTCGAAACCAAAATTTGAACCATAAAAACTATTTTTCACGATTTTGATAATTTTATACTTTCTAAACAAATTAAATTGTTTCTATTATTAAAATACTCTTATACAATTAAAATAGTACTTAAAATATTAAATTGTTAAAATACCCCCTACCAGGTACCCTTTTTGGTCTTTTGATATTAAAAATTGCTATATCAAAATGCTAAATCAAATTCGAACAGTTGGAATTTTAAGACAGATTTTCATGGCATATAATTGTTTGTAATTGATAGTTTTAAAGTTTATATAAACATTCTTTAAAAAAATCGAATAGAGAATTAAATATGAATGAGTACAAAGAATTTAAGGAATGAAAATAAATTGTAGAAAAAAATAATGTACTAATTTGAAGAAATTAAAAACTTTCCTAATTAAATTTAACTCGGGTTTATTGGTACAAAACAGAATTTAATCGTCATTTTGCTCTAGATTTTCCGCCACATAATTTAAAGTAAAATCTTTAAACTCTTTCTAAATGGCCCTTCGTGTCCATATATCTGTGTAGTCAATATGCCGTGACTGGTAATGCATTTCGTGCGAAACTTTCACCAGCACACGAGCACAATTTGTAGGCTTCGTTGAATACCGCACACATGCCAATTACAATCATTTCATTTTCTCCTGCAACATTTTATCAAACTTATCGAACATTGCTCGGACTCATCAACCGCTGATTCTTAATTTACTCTCTAAATCCTGAATTAGTAATTATTTACTAATTCAACAGCAAAAAGTCGTTTACCGATTGAAATAGTAAACATTTACTATTTTTTAATAAAAAAAAAACTACTAATGAATTAGTAGAATATAACTATTTTTTAGTAGAAAATTACTAATGAAATTAGTAGTTTTTTACTAATTGAAAATGTGAACTTTAAAATAGTAAATGTTTACTATTTCAATCGGTAAACGACTTCTCACTGTTGAATTATTAGAAAATGACTAATTCAGATTTTATAGAGAGTACTGTTGAAACATTTTTGGAATCATTTGAGAAAGTAGGATCATCTTAAATTTCTCTCTAAATCTGAATTAGTCAAATATAACTAATTTAATAGTAAAAAGTCAGTCACTGATTCAATTAGTTAAATATAACTAATTATTATTTAAATATAACTAATTATTAGTTAAAAATAGCTAATTTATTAGTTCAATATGACTAATTCATTAATCAAAAAATAACTAATTCAATTAGCAAAAAATAACTGATTCAATTATAGTTATGTTTTCACTAATAAATTTGTCATATTGGACTAATAAATTTGTCATATTTGACTAATAAATTAGTCATGTTTGACTAATATATTAGTTATTTTTCACTAATAATTAGTTATATTTGACTAATTAAATCAGTGACTGACTTTTTATTATTGAATTAGGGGTCGTTCACAAACTACATAGCCCATTTTTTGGAAATTCTGACCTCTCCCCCCCTTCCCCCATGTAGCACACTGTTCCATACATTAGCGTCATTTTTTCCTCTTATCGTAGTAAATAGCTTGACCCCCCCTCCCCCCTGACGAGCTACGTAGTTTGTGAATGACCCCTTAGTTATATTTGAGTAATTCAGATTTAGAGAGTTGGTTGAAATAGATAAAAGATGTCATTTTTTAATTGAAGAAATAGATAAAAAAAGCATTTCTTCATTACTAACAAAAAAAGTATTAAAAAGTTATTTTTAAAAAAGTATCTGAAAGAGAATATCTTGTTTTTTTATATAAATAAAATATGTATAATTTATATAAACAATTCATTGTTTGATAATAACACGTTTTTGGTTTCTGGCATTCAATTTAATGATGGAAGATGTTAAAGAATTCTTTAAAAATAAAATAATTTTTGAATTGCGCTGGTGTAAATTTAAGAATATTTACGTGCACTAATTAATGTAATTAAAGAAATAAAGATTAAAATTAGAACGAATTGGATAAATATAAAAAGAACGGGCAAATTTTTGGAAACATGAATAAAATGAAAATAATAATGCAAGTAATAATAATGTAATAAAATTAATAATCGGTTTTAGACATTTTCAAATTAAGTTTACAAGTCTGGGTCATAAAATATGATGACCAAATAATAACTCTAATTAGGCTCAAGATGTTGAAGTTTTATTTGAAAAAAAAAGAAAGGAGTTTCTTAAGTGTGGGACTCTTTATAAATTACAGGCAATTTAGGAAACTTTTTTTGATCACATCAAATTATAAATAGCGTCTGTCTTTTTAATTGATAACGGAAGTTTCCTGTATTGTGCCCAAATTTAAGACAGGTGGCCTCTTTAAAAGGAAAAAGCAGTAATTAATTATAATATAAAAAGAAAAGAAATATGAAGAAACAAAAGTTGCGCTTTTCTTAAAAATAAATAAATATTAGTAAATAAACAATATTGTTTAATATTAAGTAAAAAATATCGACCACTCGAAATCAGACAATTATTGAATATTAATTGATCGAAATTTTTTACTTAATAAAAAATAAACGAGCAATAAATTCCTAATTATAATTAAATATTGTTTAATATTTATTTATTAGTATTATTTATTTATTTATAATATAATTAGTATTAATATTAATATATTGTTTTCATTCTTAATTTATTATTTAATAATATATTTCTCACTTTATTAAAACTATATTATGAACTTTATTGTTAATTAAAATTTCAATAAATCTTACGCCTTATTTTCTACTTCGTTATTTTTAAGTTTCATAAATATTTTGCGAAATTCGAAGACAAATTTTTAATTTAAAAAACCTCCTGAATGCAGGAATGCATCGAGAATTCGTAATTGATTATTTTGCCTGGAATTTAACAGTTACAGACTACAAACACTAGAATATCTTAACAGTTACAAATAAGCGAAATCCTAGATTTAAAAACTAATTTTAAAACAAAAAAGTAGATAAAAAAGAATTCAGTGCAAAATTAATGATTACAAATTTTCACGCAAAATTGTAAAACTTCATATAAAAAGTGAAATAAAAAGGATTTATTCTTACTTCCAAGAATTTGTTCTGTGCTTGGCATGACATCTTCGTCGCAAGAAACATGCACTCTCCAATCAAATTCCTTCATTTTCGAACGGTGCATTTTGTCCATTACATTATCCATAGCAATATTTTAAATGCACTTCAATAAATTTCACTTGATCTTTTGGTAAAAGGACTTTGTATTATGGTCACTAAACGTTTGAATCGAGTGAATACAGAGGGATATCATGGAACCTGTCTCAGGAGTGAGAGTAAGTCCCCACTTTTGCTTCAAGCCAAAACGAATGTTGCAACACAGATAATCTTATGGGAATTCATTTAAAAACAGTGCTACAGGAAAATTCACCTCAGACTTTCTCGATGATAAAATAAAGACTTATCGACAGAGATTTACTAATTCATAATTCATTGCAAGCAAAATATAGAGCATAAAGTTTCAATATACAGACAAATTAAAATAATTCATTTGTACAAAAATTCTATAAAATAAAACTTATATTCAAATAATAATAATAATAATAACCGAAATTGCATCTTGATGCAAAATTAAGGTGTAATTTTGGTTTGAAGAATTAACAAAAAATGAAATTAATTAAGTAAGTAAATAAAAAAGAAAACGATTTTGCTACTCGGGAGAAATTTTCGATAATTCGATTCGAAAGCAAGAGGAATTTTGTTGCAGAAATGACAATAAACATTTTCATTTTTCTTATCATACAGTAAAAATAAAAATTTTCGTAAATTTTACTTTTTATGGTACTATTGTCATATTTTAACATCTATGTTGCCGGCGTTTTGTAAATCTAAATTATAGGTTTTTCGTCAGTCTACTGCTTAATCTTAATTTCATTATTTTGTTTATTGATCATAATTTAAACACTAATGGTTTTTTTAAATTTAAATATTTTCGCTGCATGTTAATATTTATTGCTTGTTGATCAGACTTTATAATTATTAACAAAATAAAATGTTCGCAAACCAGCTTCGAAAAACTGGTTACAAGTCAACCTTGACACAAAGAAGACTAATAAAATGTCAAAAAAAATTATTGTTGTCCCCATTTAATTATACTAGTGAAATAAATAAAATTATATTTAGCGAGATAAATACTTGTTTTGAGTAGAAATCAAACGTTCTCATTAACACCAATATACTTCTCATTAATATTAATACTGCTCATTATAAGTTTTCATTCCATCTTGTTAAAAACACAATTACTAATCATAATTACTAATCATAATTAATAATAACAAAATAATAATATAATTATTAATAAGAAAACAATAAATCCTAATCATTTTTAATTTTTTTTTTATTAATAATTAACAAGTGATCATTAACATTTATTTCAATTTTATTTCTCGTTTAAGCAATAATAATTATAAGTATAAAAATATAAAGATTGTAAATCAAAAATGATTCATTGATACGTTCCATTTTGCAAAATGAGTTTTATTTCCCATATCTTACTTTTTGAATGAAATTAAAGTTTATTATTATTTATTTGTTTAAACACAAAGTTGCTTGTTTTGTAGAATTAATTTCTGACTTTAAAAATGCAAATCTTTAATTATGTGAGTCCTCAATTGTTATTTCACTTAAGTAAATAATTAATAACAAAAAGCAACGGAACAAGAAATACATTTTTAAAAAATCCAGGGCAACGAATCAATATCATGGGAGATATAGATTTTTGGAATATTAATATTCAAGAACTCTTTTACAAATTTGAAAATTTTGAAAGTTAGGTTTCAAAGAACTATAAAAATCAAAAAGTGACATCTAGTCAAACAGTAAATAACTTTGTGGAGATTATTGATTCCTCTAAGAGTAAATTTACTGAGCAAAGGTAAATGTCGACTGAAGTTAACTTTGTAGTTATATTCAACTACCAACAGAGACTACCAGCAGTTTTGAAAGTTACCGACTGAAGCTCTTTTAAGATGTACGTATTTTTCTTTCTTGTCTTACCCTAAGGTATATATATTTTTCTTCAGAGGGTATTTTTTATTGTTCTTTTACATACCGTAAGACAATCTTTATTTTGTATCTTTTTTTTAATCATTATTTTAGAAAACGTTCTAGATTCGAAATTAGTTATCTCACTGTAACAACCTAATGTATTAAAATAATTACTATTTGATTAATTATAGGACAAAATTAATAATAAAAATTTGCCCTAGGAACTTTATCTTTTAAATACATAAATATAAATAAAACAAAAATATATGTGGGTGATTCTACGAATGAAGGACGAAAATGACTATAATTATTTCGGCAAACATTTTTTTACAGATTGATATTTCGCCAAGTAGACAAAGTTCAAGGTAATGATAATGTGTAAATTATTCGAAAGTGGCCAATCGAAAAATTGAAAATTATAATTTTTATGGATATTTATTTAAAAAATAAACAGGAGATTGAAATTATCAATTTTAACTTAAGAATAACTTGAAAAATAAACAATGGATTTTCATGAAAATGGCTACATGGGGGTTTTTGGGGTCGCTGAGCATGAATTTGATGTCCTTCTTTTCAAACTCAAAATGGCGGATCCAATATGGTGGACAAATTTTATAAAAAATATTTTTCTTGCTTGAATCTTTTTATTCAGGGACATTAGAGGTCGCTGATTACGAATTTTATGTTCGTCTTTTTTCAAATTAAAATATCAAATCCTATATCTGCGATATAGGATTTGAAATTCGTTTCTCTGAAAGAAATATCAGCAATCGTCACCATATAAGATCCG
>WNHD01007755.1:0-11359 GCA_011057455.1 Ganaspis sp. Gsp50
TATTATCACAATAGTTTTATTAATGATTCTAAGATATTTTTATTAAACTCTAAGAGTTTCGATTTACGAATTAAAAATGTAATCCTTTAATTTCAAACACAAATCACATGTGAAAGCAAAGTATAGACAATTGATTACAATTTTTTTTTATTTGTTTTAATAAAATAATACTTTGACATGTTAGACTTGCAGTTTTGATTGTATAAAAGATTTTCTTAAACTAAAGAAAAACTTAATTGATTCAAAATAAAATTCTATTGATTCAAAAGTATCTACTTTTGATGCAGCAAATGGTACGTTTGAATACGTTCAAAAGGATATACTGTAAAATCCACAGTATATCGAATAGAATCATCAAAAATTATTATCGCCAGTACATGGTTGCCATATTTCAAGCAAATAATTTAATAAAATGAACTGGCAACAATGATATTTGTTTATATGTGATTTGCTGAAAGTACAAAGGCTATAAAAAAGAAAAGCGTTTAGAAAAAGCGTCAACACGTGTCTGTTTGGTGCTTGTGTTCACAGTGATTGAGAACAGTAGTTTTGTGGCCGGTGATCATGTGTACCACAGAAATGGAAAATCCAACCTTGGAAGGACTTTTAACCGCTTGGAATCTCGAAATTCTAGTAGATATTTTTAAAGGTAAGTACTAAAATATATACTGCAGATAGAAATAGGTTCTAAGCAAGTTTTGTTAAATTTGCAAAGGTAGTTTAATTCAGCTTCATAATTACCTAAAAACTTTGTACTATCTGAAAAATTTAATAGATTTTTAAGAGGTTACTGATTCTAATTTTTAAATTATTAGCCACGTTGTTTATAAATATTTCTTTTTCTTAGAAAACATGATAGTAAAAGAAATGCTAACTGATTTTACAACCAATATGGTAAATGAACTAATTAAACCTATTGGGTTAAGGATAAAGTTCACACGAGCATGGGAGAACTATTTTGAAAAAAAATTACCGGATGTTTTGCAGGTTAGAAATCAGTGTTATCAATTTAGAAGTGTAGTCAAAGTGTATTTATCAGTGTAATCAATTTTATAAAATTTAAATATTTAAAATTTAGCACATTAGAAATTAATGCATTATTTAATAAACTATAAATATATTACAAATAAATTTCCACAAATAAATAATAAACTGCTCTTATTAAAGTAAAGTAAATAAATAAATACTGTAGATTTTCTACGTTTTGTTTATGTTTTGTTACCTATAGAACAATAAGCTAACTCTACAAATTTTTAAACAATAAATAAAACATTAATTTTTTTGAACTTTAAGTGTGTTTTTAGTTTAAAACGATTTTTCAAATATTGTAGTTGTGTATTTAATTGTTTTTGACTTATTTGTTTCTAAATAACTGGTAAAATAAAACGTAACATTATTTAAATAATTTTAACAAACACTTTAGGAGGAATTAGATAAACATTAAAAGTGAGGTTATGTTTTTGTGTAATATTTTGCTTTCAACAATTTCTATTGCAATTTTACAATTTACTGTTTGAAACAAAATGGCTATTTCTGTTGTGTTTTATTTTAAAAAGTGATTTTTTTAAAAATCTAGTTTAAATTTACTTTTTATTGGTTCCTTTTGTTTAAGGTAACATTTGACAACTTTCGACTACAAAAAATTACAATAATAGATTGTATCTAATTGAGAAAGCAAAATTTTATACAAAATCAAAACTTTATTTTCAATGTTGGTTCCATTCCTTCTTAAATTAATTTTTGAAACAGCATTTATTAAGAGAAATAAATAAAATGTAAAATAAGAACATAAGGTAAAAGAAATTAAACTGGAAATAAATAATAAAAATTGAAATTATACAATTGATTTAAAAGCAAATGTGCAGAATAAAAAATTCAATTTAATATTATGTAAAATTATTATTATTTTATGTTTTAAAAACTTATTTGAAAACCTGCATTATAATTTAAAAAATGTTCTTGTGTAGATATATTGAGTTTTTAAACTAAGTATTTATTTTTTACAGCGAGATGTTCAAGATAACTCCCAAAACACTGACAACAGTGAATCAGATTCTGATGAATCCAATGAACAAGAAAACCAGAGACCAAATAATAATAAAACATTTCTTGGACAAAGAATGCGAAGACAAATTAGAGATTTGCCAAAACTTGAATATATTCTTAATGATTGTGCGCAGGGACGCCAAATATTAAAAAATTATAAAAAAACTGGAAGTCTTATTCGTAACTCACGTAATGAGCTCGTAGAAATTGTAACATCGTATTTGTTGAATTGGACTGAAGGGTATGTTTTTATCTATTTTTTTCACAACAAATTTTGATTTTAAGTACGTTATAGCTTTCTTAATTTTCGAAATTGTTAATATACATTTATTTTCAAAATCATTAAAAAAATAATGCTAGGTTCGATTACAATGTAATCATTTTATTACATTAATTATAATTATGAATAAATAATTTTGATTTTTTCCTAAATAAATTTTTGGATTTTTTAGTCTTGCCAATTATAAAGATTTTCGCTACTTAGCCGAAGAAATATGTCGAGTTTTTCCGACAGAAGATATTTTATTTTATTACATTGCTCCAGTTTCTAAAGCTAATTCGTCCATTGGAAGATCGATCTCAGTTAAAGGAAAAATCTCAGTCAGGTTTTATTACAGATTAAAGAAGTTGAGATCTTTAGAGATAGCTGCGGACAGTGAACAAAACAATGAAGATTCTAGCAACGTTGACGGTACGTTTCAACTTAATATTTCGTAAGTAATGCACATATTTACCTTGATTTTACAATAAAAACTAATTTTTATTTCAGACGTAAGTGAAGCAAGTATTGATTGGTTGCGAAACAATCGAGCTCCCTGGAATATTGTTCTCCAACACTGGATTTTAACTACAACAGTTCGTTTTAATGATTTAAAGATAAGTAACTCGAAAAAAATATGTGAAATCTACGAAAAATGGCCGATTTTAAAACACCCTCAAGCATTTATATTAATAAAAGAGGATTTCGAAAATTTTAATTTTACTGAGGACTCTATTAAATATGATGGAATCAACGAGTGGTCTACATTTTTTGAAAATATTCAGAAAGTATGCCCTTTAGATAAAAAAAAGGAAAAAGATCTCCGAGTCAAACACTTATTCAGCTTACTAGACACAGAAGGTAAAAAAGTACAGGTTAATTTATTGTTCCTGACTGTATTCAACAGTACAAATTAATAGTTTTTGGCTTACTCATTCCTTTCTTCTGTTTGTTCTAGTTGAGTTAGCTTTAATTTTATTAAATATTTATTTATTTATTTAAGTAAACGGGCAATGCTTTTTCGTACAAAATAGAATAAAGAAATATTAGTTTCAAATGTAGTTTAGACGAATGTGTAATCATTCATAATTGTTGAATTTGTAAATGATTTTTATTTTACAGATAAAAATGGAAAAATCATTACTCAACTTTGCCTTCTATCGTACTTAGTCGCTCCTAAAGGAAGATTGCGGCGATCGAAGGAACCAGATTGGAAATTTAGCATGTCCGAATCAGAGCAAAGTATTGTCTTACATTCTACGGTAGGTTTCAAATTTTACGATCTCTAACGTTTCATAAAGTTGTACTATTTTTAATTTAAAATTTAAAAAATAGCTAAGCCTTTAGAGATTAAATTTTTAAATAAAAATACATGATTTTTTAATTACTAATTTTCACATATATTTTTAAGATTAAAAATGGCTTATAATTTATTATTCTAAATCTTTGTCATAATTAAAATTTCAATATATTTAATGTATAAAACTTTAATTTTAAAATTAAATTGTTAATGAAACAAAATATATATGTGTGTTTTAAAAAATTATTTTTCAGACTAATGACGACATTAATGAAGTCTACGATCAATATAAACGGATTATGAACAAAAAGGGACTAACGGTGCAACCCAACATTATTGTCGTAGGTTCTGAAATAAATCAGGTTGATAAAATCTATGTCTGCATTGATGATATAAAATACGAGGTTAAAACTGCGGCAGAGGCAATTGATATTTGCTTTAAATCTTTTCATGTATTTAACGCAGCTTATCCTCTTCCCAGTGAGCACATTTGGATCCTAATTCAAAGATCTCTTTACAAATTCACGACCAAGACTGACAAACTCAAATCATATATTATTGAAGTCATCAATGATCTTAAAAACGTAAACAATTCATAAAACGTTTATTATAATTACAGTTTAATTTCTGATAATTTAATTAACGTGGTACAAAATCTTAAAGAAAATGGTAAACATAATTTATTGTCCGGTTTGTTACGCAAGCTGCAATTCAGAAAGCTTTTTAATGACGCACTGGAAGTGTAAACACTCTACTGTAACTTCGAATATACATTGCAAACAATCAACATGTTCGAGAGGTTTTTCGGATATTTATGCTTTTAAACGGCATTTACAACGTGTTCATTCTACAAATGAAATAAATAATAAATCAAATCAAGAAAAGAATCATAGGATCAGTTCCAAAGAAGATTATGTCACGCCTGTTTTGGCTCCAATATCCGATTCAGTTGGTTTTGATTTTACGAATAATGTAACTACAGCGCCAGTGCACCAGAATTTTACTAATGGTACGCGTTTAGACTTTGCAGAAAGTTTATCTAAATCGGTAGCTCACTTTGTCGCAAAATTATATGCTAATCCAATTTTACCTCGATCATTTGTTCAGGAAACTGTAAAAGATGTTCAAACTATTACTGACCATGTTCAAATTTTGAAATCTATGAGCATTATTGATGAAACATCCGACTCTAGTGAAGTGAGTTCCATGTTTGATATTTTCCAAAACGCGTTTATTGATCATAACAGCGAACATACATCATTTTTATATTTTCAAAATTTAAGTACTTTAATATTGCCGAAACAGTTTACCGTTGATGGTGATATGCAACCTGTGCTCAGTAAAAATTCACAACAAATGTGTTATAAAGATCATAATTTCTCTTATGTTCCTTTAAAGGAAATTTTGAAACTGTTTTTAGAGTTACCCACAGTTTTTGAATCTATTTTGTCATATATGAAAAAAGCTGAAAAAAGCACAGATGTAATTTGCTGCACCCAAGGAGGTCTATGGATTAAAATAAAAGAAAAAATCACGGGAATAGTTGTACCCCTTATATTTTACTTTGATGATTTTGAAATAAATAATCCTCTCGGGACCCATCGTTGTGTTAATAAGATCGGTGCAGTATACTTTTCGATTGCTTGTATTCCAGACGAGTATGCTACTTTATTAGAAAATACATTTGTAGCTCAATTACATAAAGCTGAAGATTATGATAAGTGTGATAATGAGCAAATGTTTTGGAAATTAATTGAACAAATTATTCAATTAGAAATAACGGGTATAATTATTACCGTGTCTGGGCAGAAAGTACAAGTTAAATTTGTAATGTTAATCATGGCAGGGGATAACTTGGCACTTCACAGCGCTTTCGGATTTTTTAAAAGTTTTAATGTTGAATTTAACTGTATTGCGTGTATAGCTGATAAACTAACTCGTCAAACTCTGGTCCGTGAAGATATGAATCTTATGCGAACGGAGAACGATTACGCTAAAGATGTTAATAACTCGGCAAAAGGGATTCGATCTGAATGTGTTTTTAACAAAGTGCCTAGTTTTCATGTTACTAAAAATTTTGCTTTTGATCCTGACCATGACATTTTAGAAGGTGCTCTGCGTTACGAAACTGCTCAAGTTCTTGATCATTTAATAAATCATTGCAAATTGTTTACTGAACGTACTTTAAATGATAAGATTCGATTTTTTGATTATGGTGCTAAAAACGATTTGAATTTCCCGCCTCCTGTAAAAACCGAGTGGTTAAGAAATGGCTAAATAATGTACACTGCTTCAGAAATGATGACTTTTATTCAATATCTTCCGTTAATGATTGGACTTTATGTTCCTGAAAAAAACAAGTTCTGGAAACTTTTGTTGCTTATGAGAAAAATAGTTGAAATTGTTTACGCTTCTAAATTTGTTGAAAAAGATATTCAAAACTTAGAAGAAATAATTGCAGAGCATCATATCTTGTATAAAAAATTGTTTAAATCTTTGAAGCCGAAACATCACCATTTAATCCATTATTCGAACATGATGCGTAAAATTGGTCCACTGAAATGTTCTTCAACTCGAAAGTATGAAGCTAAACATAAAGAAAGTAAAGATTATGCATCGGTTAATAGATCTCGTCTAAATTCTCCATATTCTTTGCTACTAAAACATCAATTAAATTTAAATTATAGACTTGTTCAAAACAAAGGTTTCGGTGAACGTTTAAAATTAGGTGTAACTTTAGCTGAAGGATTGGACAAAATTAAAAACTACAGTAAACTCAAACATCTCATGGATAAATCAAACGCACAAAAGTTTATTTTAAAGAGTTGGATTGAAGTCTATGGAACTCGGTATCAAAGTGGCATAATTATTATTACTGACAAAAACGAAAGTACATTATGTTTTGGCAAAATTCATCATACTTTTCTCGTTGAAGATACGCATGAAGTTTTCTTCGTCTATACAGAAGTAAAAAATTTAGCAAGTGTAGATCACTTGGGCGCATTTGAAGTGTACGAAATAGATAAATGGGGATTTATTTCACAGCAAAAATTAATATGCCATAAAACTCTCGGAATGCATCGGCTTTCAAATAATAAGCATTATATTTCTACGATTCCCATGTAATGTTGCAATGATTTGGGATTAATTGTTCCTATTGTTTGTGTTCAAATGAATTTTATATTTTTAATTACCTTAGAAATGTAAGGCTTAAGAAATACATATTTCTTAAAAAATTGTTAAAATTAAAAAACTGTACAACTGTTTTGCTATTCATAACTTGTTATTTTTCACAATTTATAATTTAATTATTCAACGTGCTAATATTATATTTAAAAGGTTCTATTTAAAATTATATTCTAAAAATATAAGTTACAGTTTTTTAATATATTTCGAAAGTTTTCCAAATCTGTTTTAATAGCGTTATTATATATAGGTATTTTTTAAAACTGTGTTCATTTGTGTTAAATAAATATATTGTTTTCGAAGAATAATATGTCTAATTTATTTTATGTTTTCCAATTTAAATTTAATGTTTATAATAAACTTGAAACACAGCAGTGGCATTAACTTATTTCTCTTTACGTTTTTCTTTATTCTAAGCCTTACTTGAAAATTTAATTTTAATATTTCATTAAAAAAATCTGTTACGTTTTAAATCTTTCGTCCTTTTAATATGAGAGTGCAACTCACACTTTTCTAATATTTTTGTTTTTTATACATATTGATATTTATTTCATTTCAATCATTTGAATGAATAATTAAAATAATTAAAATACTTTTAAATTATATTTTAAACATTGAAAAACTATCCCTACAATTCTATTCGCTAAAACACATATTTTTAATTTAAATGTTGTCATTTATTTTTTATAATTTTTTTATTTACTTAACTGATTTTAATAAAATAATACACTCTAGGATCATTTATCCAATCTAATTTATTCCATAAGAAATCAATGTTATTTCAATATTAACACTGTTATTAAATTAATTGTTTTTTTTTTGATAAAACATCAAAATATGATTTAAAGTTCAAAATTCTTTTCTTAGAATGTCTAGCTATGTTTAATATTTGGTAAAAATAAGAGGAGAGTCATTTATTATTTTATTGCTGAAGTACTTCAGTTAAATTTTCCCGCGTTCGCATCCTATTTAATTATATAGTAACTTCAACCGTTCCAAGATGTCGTTCTCGTATAATTCCTTACTCACAAGTCGTGAACGAAACTGTCAGTATATAAGGAATGAAAAGTCAAAGATGATCATATAAAAATGTAAGCGAAATTATGCGACAGTATCTTATAGCTTAAGATTAGATTAAAATTAGGTAGGTAATTGCGTGTGATTGTATATATTTAAGACCGACACAATTGTAAAATTTATCTGTATGTTGAATATGAAATTAGTAACTGTGATGTCATAAATATAACTAAAATTGTGAGCATTTAAAATGATTATTAATAAAATTAAATAATATGTAATAAAAAGGTTAGATAAACATACAATAATATTTTTGAAAAATCTTAAAACTTTTTTTAAAAAAAGTATGTGTTGTGTTTGAAATCATAATTTACTACTATAGATTCATTAATAACCGACCTTTTGATTCGAATTAATCTGCTTTTGATTTTCCAATATTATTGAATAAAGCGATGAAAAAATGCGGTTGATTTGTTTTAATATTTTATGAAATTGTATATATGTGTGATTAAAGCTAAAAAATTAATTTAATGAATCAAACATTTATACTTTTAAAACAATGAGCATATTATAGAATTATGAGTATACACTATTAAATTAACAGTATTGCAGTTAATAGTATATACTGTAAAACTGAAAGTATATATGTTCGAACGAGCGCAAAGACGCCGTTTGATGCGTCAAAGCAATACACTATTGATTCAAGAGTATTTTTTTCTCAGTGTATTTTCGAATTTTAAAAACCATAAACCCGAATTTGTAATCAATGTTTCAGATGTTTGTATTATTAATAAAAATTATATTTGTTAATATAATTTCTGAAATTAAAACTTCTTTTCAAATTGTTCATTGGAAAAATGTTGTGATAGTTTCTTAAGAGAAAATATAACTCATTGAAAACCTAATCAATTACTACACTACCGTTCATATTCTCACAGAACTAGAATTGCTGTAAGAATACGAATGTTAGGGTAGTTTTGAAACGTGCTCGAAATTCAGAGAATTTCTGAAACTTCCCTAAACATTTGAAATACTTTCTTGTGTTTTCTCTGGTCAAATTTGTGATAAATTAAAAACCTATAAATATCATTTCACACAGTTACAAATCCTCTGTAGACCCTATAGAAATGAAATAAATCGATTCAACATTCATATTTCTGAGGAATTTTGACACTGATTTTCAGATCTATGTGTTGACCAAAGCCGTTTTTGATATCACGTTTTTAGAAATTATTTCCTACAATTAAATTTAAGCTTCAAAGGATTTTCAGTTAACAAAAACGTATTAAACTTTTAGTAATTTATTTAAAACTCAAGAACTAACCAAAATACAGTCTGGTGATTTTCAAAAATCGTTAATCCTAGCCTTTAAATAGCGGTTTCCTTTTTGAAAACTCACAAAAGCAATCATTTTTCGCTATTTACAAAAACAACAAACAAAAAAATTGTTTAAACTTGATTATTAATATAGGTTTAGATATTCAGAAATGATAATAAACAACCCCTAAAACTTTTAATTCCGTTCATGTTATTCTAGAATTTCGTTAAGTTTCATTATCAATAAAACATTTGTCATTCAAGTATAATTTTTAAGATTATGTATCAATGAAAGTTCTTAATTGGATATGAAGAGGTACTACACAATGATAACCATACACGAATAACACCTGTATTCAACCCCTTTATTAAAGAAACCATAACTAATATTTCTATTTAAGTATTTTAAGAATTTTTACTTCCATTCATATAATTCTAGATTTTTTTTAAAGATTTATTACCAATGACAGTTATCAGTTCGATATCCACAAATGATATCCGTTGATAACCATACACAAACAAACCTTAGAATCATCCCTTATCTGAATTACCTACCCTTTAATTTCTACTTTCATATATGTCATTCAAGAATTATTTTTAAGATTGATTGTCATTGAAAGTTGTTAATTGGATGTCAAGAGATACTATGCCATTCAGCTTAGGGATGATTATATGGGTTATTCGTGTATGATGTGACGCGCTAAATCTTAGCACGCACTAATTTTGAATTTAGTTAATAATAAAAGAAAATCAAATTCTAATTTACACCAAACTGGAAGTCAATTCAAGATGCTGCGCATCCAAATAGAAACTCAACGACTTCTGCCATATTTTATTTGAGTTTTTATTCTCTTGTTTAATATCACTTTATAATTTCTATTCTGATAAATTCAATTCTGTTTTGAATTCACTTTCTGGTTATCTAATCCCTAAGGAAAACAGTAAAATAACAGCACTGCCAACTTGACAAACGGGTTAAGTAAATCTTGTAAATAATCTCATTATTAATCATTCAAATTTAATTCACACGCACGAGCATCAAAGAACTTTGAAAAAGATAGAAGAGCTGTCAATTCACCTGGTCGAGAAGCTTTCAAAGTTCTCAATTTTCAACTGTCAACATCAGGACAATTTCGCAAAAGTATCCGGAGTTTTGCAAGACTGAATACTGTTGTTGTTCATCTGTCAAAAAAGACGACCATCTTGAACTGCAAAGTAGGCGCACCCGCGACTTCTAGACATGATAATAATCAATCGACAGTAGGGACACTAATACGCAGCGGTCGATGTAGAAATTATTGACTTTAGTATTAAAGCATGATTGCTTCCACGCACTTGCGCAAATGAATTCTGAACTTTTGCCGTTGACGACGAGATACTGGTCTCGCGTCAATCTTTATCATTTGGGATTCTAGTACCTAATTCTTTTGTTCATGCCTTCAGCCTTATTATTTCAAAATCAAAGTCTTAAGTGCGTGTTTACATTTAATGCGTTCTCTAAAAATTGGTGTCTGTTGGTTTTATTGTTGCTCCTTATCTCGACGCTTTCCGCGTAATATTAAATTAATTAAGTTTAGTTGGCAATTTTATAATTAAAGTTTTATTATTTTCCAAATATTAATAATTAAAAGATAACTTGGCATCTAAAAGTAAATTTAACTTAATATAAATTAAAATTCTAAACATTATTATTAGTACTTAAAATTAAAAAAAAGTGAAACTTAGTCACAATGATTATAATAATTATCAACGGATATCATTTCTGCATATCGAACTGTCAACTCTCATTGGTAATAAATCTTTAAAACCTGCAGAATGACATGAATTGAAGTAGAAGTTTTAGGAGTTCGTTAGTTAGCTTAAAAGTTGAATCTAGAGGTTGCTTGTGTGCGGCTTTTAAAGCATATCATTTTTGGTTTTTTAATTGACAATTTTCATGGATTACACAGCCCTGCATGGGTTTTGCAAATAAGATGGCTCCAAGTCTTTCCGAAGGCATTTTGTGCGCTGAACACGAATCTGGGTTCAAAAAATTTCCATCACGTCAGATTTTCGAGAAAAGGGGAGTTGAAACCCCTAAAAATAGCGTTTTTGGCCATTTTTGAAAAATTGTAGAGCTAAACACTGACGTGCTGGAACCATCGCTATTGTCAGAAATTGACAATTGATCTTTGTTCATTAAAATGAGCCCAAAGCCAAATTGATTGCATGCACCATTAAAGCAGGGGGCGGGT
>WNHD01007761.1:1389-11480 GCA_011057455.1 Ganaspis sp. Gsp50
AGTAAAAATGAACGTTTAATCAAGGAAAAACTGTCACCAAACATAACCTCCTCTTCGTTTGCAGCGGAGGTCCCTTTCACCATGTCCAGTCACATATACCAATTGGGATTAAATTTTTAAAAAGAACTCTCTAAATCTCAATCAGCGGAATTTCGCTGATTCTCAGAGGTAAGTGAGCTACTTATTCCAATAAGCGTATATACACTGATGTTTCAGTAAAACATAACCTAAAAATCTGCTGATTCATATTTAGAGAGAATATTATTATTATTATTAATAGCTAAATACATTAGCTAAATAAAATGTTTATAAAAGTTGCAGATTGCTTTGAAACCACTGGGATCTGGTCTTCCACCATTTCTGTAGAGCCTCGCGCTCATAAACAAATTTTTGCCCTTTCTATACAACACAGTAAAAACAATCTTAAATCGTTTACATCTTAAAACCAAACTGACTGATAGTTAGAAAATTGTATGTCTTAAAACAAGATTAAGTCAGTTTTATGTCTTAAAATCCAACTCTTGATGCTGAAATTTAGTTGAAATTGGATCTGATGTAAACGAGTCCAGTCTAAAATGGTCTGAAAGTAAGACTTCGTTTTTACAGTGAATTTTTATTCGCTTTTTGTGTTTCTTGTGAAAAACGATTCTTTTAATATATTATTAACAACTTTCTCGCTGGCATTTTTTTCTATTTAAACTTTGGCCGTAAACTTTATTGCAAAGAAGTAAAGTTTTGTGATTTTACCTTTGATATTAAATATTTATAAACAATTAATATTTTTTACTATACAAGTAATAGTGTTTAGGTCTCACTAGTTTATATTTTGTATGTAAAATAAAGTTGAGTGATTTTTATATACAATTAATTAATATATTGTGATGTATATTTATAAGAATTTATAATGCTTTTAACCCCAAAAAATCGACCTGCTTTCTAACTTTAACACTGAAAAATATTAACTTTAGGAAAAAGTTTATTTTGATAAACTTGTTTTTCGTCAGCCTCTACATGATATATATTTTTCTTTTTTTGCTTTTCTCTACTTTTATTCCACTCGAGAAAAACTTCGAGCCTCCCCATCAAATTCAATAAAGCGCGTATTACATTGAATTTCAGAATCACATTTAATTAATATCTAATTTGAATCATATTAGTATTTAGGAACCTTTGGACTTAATTAATTTTTATTTCCCTTTCAAAATATCCAGCAAATCATTTTATTGTTCGTTACTTAACTTTCTCCTTTTATTCCGGCAACTAAATGATTTTCAAATGGACAATTGCACATAAAAACATACAAAATCACTTAGAGAAGTGAAAATCACGTTGATAATAAGTCTCTTTTGCCAGTTTCGTATATTTCGATTTTTTTAGGAAACTGGAAGTATTGTACACATATCGGAAGGCAATACCGGTTTCGGATGGAAATAAAAAAAGTCTCAGGAGGATATTAAGGTGCATTCTGCACTCTGAGTGACGAATCGCACAAATTGCTCATACATCACCAGCCATTCAGAGAGCACTTTACGACTATATATACTGAGGAAAATATCGAGAAAAACAGGTCGTTGCTTTCATTTTTATCATTACAAACTTTACCTTCTCAGAATTATGAGGACGTTATGCAATTTACAATTCCTGTGTTTCTGTTCTATAAACGTGATATGAATATGAATGTATTTCGTAAAATGCAAATCATTCATCATCTCGTGTCTAGGAAATATGGATGGGTAGCTCGGGAGTTTCTTAAAAGAAAATAAAATCAATTGCTTCGTGAAAGTTCCACAATCTGGACATTTCTGTCATTTCATCAAATATATAGTAGTTTTAAATAGCAACAAGTGTTTGTCCTGTTGGTCTATCTTTTATTTAGAAGTTTGTGCCAAACAAAAACTCTTTTTGACAAAAAAGCAAGCATCCGTCTTTCTTGGAACGATTCCTTTATGTTATAATAGTTTCTATGCACTAACACATTTCTAAGCACTTCTTTCCCAAAATGTCCAAAATGACAAAACGGTCAAAACATACAGACGGGGCCAATGACCATAACCTCGAAAAAGTATTTCTTGTATTTTTGTTGTTCATGACACAAGAAAGTATAGGTTTCAGTGTCATGAATTATGTAAAACATAAGAAATGTGTCGTTCTTTCGAGTTACTAGATTCCCCTAGAGGACAAGGCATTTTTGCACTTAAGTGTTTTTTCCACTAGAAAATTTCTACTCATCGACTTTCTTTCTATGTAATTTCACTCCATGCCTTCACATTTCTTAAGGGTATTGAATAAAACAACATAGAAAGAAACTCGCAGAGCAAAAATTTTCTAGTGGAAAAAAGGAAGGCATTAATGACCGGGACTATACCAGTTTCTAGTTAGAAACACTAGAATATAGACGCGAGACGTCACAGAGACTCGTTGTGTGTTGTCTGTTGTCTGAAACGCTAGTTCGCTACTGAAGTTTCTCTGCGGCTCTGCCCTGCTTAGTGTAGCCGCCACATTCCATGTCAGAAATTTTGACAGTTTAAATACGTTTTATCGTTCGTATAATCATCAAAACTCCAAAAATAAATATTTCCCACAATCTTTAATTTTTATAGTTTTACTGTAGAGAACGCCTTTTGCAGAAAAGTGTCTGTATTTTTCTAAAAAAAGTGATCAAGATGCAAATTTTCAAAAAAAGAAGGAAAAGTGTTTGCAACCAATGTTAACCACCTCCACTTTTCTTCCTTCAACGTCCTTAAACAAAATTCTCCTTCCAAAATTCTCCGAGCTTTGAAAAAGCACGGAAAATTTCGTTTTCTTTAATAAATGTACAAGAATTAATCGTGCAATAAAAAGCCGTAAACAGGTTGGTTCTGACCCCAGATCGTATTTTAAGATTTGAGACACTTGTGGATTGCACGTAACAAGAGAAAACATTTCAGTTGAATCGACTTGTAAGTTTGTAAACACTCGCAAAAACTGCAACATATATTAATTTGTCTGTGTAATTATTGAAGGTCGTAACTTCTCCTAAAGAAGAGTCACTGTATCGGGCGTCCAGTAACTTATCATTATCTCACTTCTTTAATGATCTTTGTTTCATCTCCTGCCGAAATCTTTTACCCTCCAGAGCGACCGACCCGCATAAATCATCCAAAGTGAAATCAGATTTTTATAAGACTTTTATTTTATATATTTTACCTCGCACAATGTATCCTATGCCGGAATTTATACTTTATCGGAAATAAAAAAAATTTCTTCACCTTTCATCTTAAACGGATTCTTTCCCCTTCATAAAATTCTTAATTCACGGTATAACCAAAAATTTATCATATTTTAACTTACGCGGTTTTTATTGATTTTAATTTTTTATGATTTATTCCTTTTATTGTCCATTTAGTATATATCCATTTCTTTTATATACATTTTTCATATATACATTCTTTATATACGTTGTTTTATATCCATTTTTTTATATGGGGCATTCCATACTAATTCAACATGTCATTGAAATTCGCGTTTTGGATTTGTCTCAAATTTTTTTATTTATTTGTATTACACAAAATACGACTCCATGATTTTTAAAATTGTTTTTTATAAAGTGGTTTAAAAGTTATGCATTTTTCAAAATATTGAATTCTTCTTTTTTATTCTCATAACTTAAAAATCCATCAATTTTAAAATATTGTTTTTTTTTAAATTGTGCGTGTTTTTAACTCAACTTTTCAAAAATTTGGTGCAAAATATTCTTCAAAAACTATTTACATGGTTTTTTGGTAATTTACAGCATAAAATCCTTTTTTTAAAAACTGTTTGGGTCCTTCGATTTTTTTTGAAAAATGTAAAAAAAACTACTTTCTTTCACATAAATTTCAAATCTGGTCCCGTCGTGGGAAACTGATTCATTCTATTTTCAAATTTTTTTAAAATTACCGAATTTCATATTTTTCTGCTGATTTTCAGCATTTTATTATTTTCACTTATCTCAAGGATGAGAATGGACAACGTGAAATAGAATGTCGATTAATCGATCGTGTTTCGAAAAAGTATTTGTAAAGGTATTTGTAAAGGGAAGCAGTTTTTCTTGAAAATTTGTCAAAAAATATCGAAGGACCCAAACAGTTTTTAGAAAAATTTTTTTTTATGCAAAAATTTTTTGCACCAAATTTTTGAAAAGTTCAGTTAAAAACACAGAATTTGAAAAGAAAATAATTTAAAATTGACGAATTTTTAAATAAGTTACGAATATATAAAAAAAAAAAAAATTCAAAATTTTGAAAAATTCATAACTTTTAAACCACTTTATGAAAAAATTTTAAAAAACCATAGAGTCGTATTTTGTGTAATAATAAAAATAAATAAAAAAATTGAGCCAAATCAAAAATGTGAGTTTCAATTATATGTTGAGTTGGTGTGGAATGCCCCATATATATTTTATATAAATTTTTTACATATACAAGAAAGTGAAAAAGTAAAGTTTAAAAAAATGCAAAAGTGTAATGCAATCTTAGTCTGAAAGCTGTCTCTATTCTTGAAATAACACAAATTGTTTGGACATTAATTATCTTCTACTGGAATTCAATTGGAGATTGAGACAAATGTGTTCGACTGAGCTTAGAAATTTCAACTAAATCATGAACTTAAAGAACTAATCAGCAAGAAAATTGAAGACATTTCCTTCAAAAGAGTTCAATTTATCTTTCACCTGTTGCATCAGAAAAATGTTTTCTTATCTTTTTCTTAATTGAGTATTTACTCGGCACTTCCTTATTTCTTAAGATTCTCATTCACACTAAATATTTCTCTATATAGCAATACTCCAAAGAGAGATGCAAATTCCTTTCCGATTTAATGCCCATTCAGACAGGATATTTATAAATTTCTCTGGCCATTTATAAATGAGAAAACTATCAGTTAGCTATTGGAATCAGTTTTATTTTATAAAGGCAGCAATAAAAATTCTAAAAGAGCAAACTAGAGTTTGTTACAAGCTGCTGAGTAATTGGAGAGCCGCGGGAAAGTTCAACTGGAAAATTATTACTTTTGGACCAGCACATCGGTGCCGCGGAATTAACCAAGGAAACCGCACTTATTTTGCTTTCGTGGTCAAACTTAATCTATCGACTTGATATTAAATATTATATCATAAAATAGATGAACGTAAAAGATACTTTGGCATGAATTCCAGGATAGCGGATACAAATTTACGACATTCCATCAAATCGATTACATTTTTGTTACGTCATGCAATTATTCTTTTCTTATTCTATTCAAAGTAAAAGCATTTCAGGTAGACTTTTAACTGTCTATAAAACTCAGATTTTTGTATTGCTTTTTGTATTGTATTTTTGTATTGTTTTTTTTGTCTCCATAAACAAAGCTTTTTGTCTGTGACAATTTTCGAATGAAAATGACAAACCCGAATAGAATGATAATTTAAAGAACTTTTAAAATCTAATAACAGTTTGCACTTAACGGATTGTTTTTTGTGTAAAATTCAGCTTTAGAGGTTAGTGTAGCAAAAAGAAAAGTTGTGGTTATAGGAAGAGATAGGAAAGAAAGATGTGGAAGAGGAAAGATGAAAAATTGTGGAAGAGGAGGGATGGAAAGATATGGATGAGGAAAGATGAAAAGACGTAAAAGAGGAAGGATGGAAAGATATGGATGAGGAAAGATGAAAAGATGTAAAAGAGGAAGGATGAAAAGATGTAAAAGAGGAAGGATGAAAAGATGTGGAAGAGGAAGGATGAAAAGATGTGACAGAGGAAAGATGAATGACGTGGAAAGGGAAGGATGAAACGATGTGTAAGAAGGATGAAAAGATGTGGAAGAGGAAGAAAGGAAGGATGGGAAGATATGGATGAGGAAAGATAAAAAGACGTGGAAGAGGAAGAAAGGAAAGATATGGATGAGGAAAGATAAAAAGATGTGGAAGAGGAAGGATGAAAAGATGTGGAAGAGGAAAGATGGAAAGATGTGAAAGAAGAAAGATGAAATGATGTGAAAGAGGAAAAATGAAATAATGTGGAAGAGGAAGGATGGGAAGATATGGATGAGGAAAGATGGAAAGATGTGGAAGAAGAATGAAAAGATGTGGAAGAGGAAGGATGAACGTGGAAAGGGAAGAAAGAAAAGATGTGTAAGAAGGATGAAAAGATGTGGAAGAGAAAAGATGAAAAAATGTGTGAGAGAAGAGTTAAAGACAGATGTGGATGAAAGCAGAAAGGAGTACAAAAAAGTAAGTACAAAGGGTAAGTTGTAGGTAAGGAAAGAGATAAGGGAAAGCTGGTGATTAAGGGAGGATGTAGAAAAGAAAGACAAGGATTATAAAGTAGGAAATCTTAGAAAAGTAATATTCCTGGTTAAAGGAAGAAATAGGAAGAAAAGACAAAGGTGAGGAAAGAGGTAGGAAGAAAAGACGAATGTGAGAAGGTGAAGAAAAAAAAGGTGAAGGGAATTATGAAAGTTTGTGAAAAATAGGAAAAGTTATGGGTTAACCAAGAGGTAAAAAGGGGAAACTTATGGCTAAGGGAATAGGTAGGAACGAAAGATGTGGAAGAAAAATGTTGAAGATCAGCAAAATTGATAGAGGAGAGTTAAGAACGGATGTGGATGAACAAGGAGGTAGAAAATGAAGTTATGGATAAGGGAAGAGATACAGAGGGGAAGAAAAAATGTCCATGAGAGGATAGAGACATGAAGGGAAAACTTGTAGTTAATGAAAGAAGTTGGTAGGGATGATGTGGTAAGAGGAAATAAGAGAAAAGTTGAAGGATGGCAAGTCAAAAGGGGTCAAGTGCCAAATTTATGTTTTTACAGGAGGCGAAAAAGATATATTTAAACATTCTATAATGCTCATTTAAAAAAAAAACTGAGAAAATCGTTTCGAGATATTGTCATGTTTCACCATCAGGGAATGAATAAATTATTCAGAAAAACCGACATATTAGCGAAAAAAAACAGAAAAATCGTGCCAATTTAAGGTTAAAGCAAATGTGAAAAATTTCTTTAAACATAAAATGTGTAAAAAATAAGCAATTTAAAAAAAATTGGGAAACTTGTTTTTTACTATTGAATTGATGAATCAAATTTTAAAAAGTTTTCAGAAAAATATTTTTTTTATTGAGAAAATTATGAATTAAGTGTTGACTTTGAAAGCGAACAGTATTCTCACAAAAAAGTAAATATTCCAATTGCTTTCAAGTTTTAGGTTATATTAAAACGTGCCTTATTTACAACGCATTTAGGTAAAACTTCTTCACCATTACTTTTCACAAAAGCTTCTCCACTACGTCGCTTTATTTTAACTGTATTTTTTTTAATACTCTTTTTACTGATCCTACACGGCATTTTCAATGAAAAATTACAATGATTTTACCCTTATTTAATATCTTTCTAAATATATCGAGTTTAACTTTCTTTTGTTTGTCAAGGAAGTCGTAATTGTAGAAGAAAATTAAGATTATTTTGCCATTATTAGTTTAATTATAATCTACTTAAAAACGCATTAAAAAAGGAAATCCTTTTACAGAAATGTGTAAATCAATTTTCTTGATTTTTTAATGCAAAAATCGAAAAATCGAAAAATTGGCACTTGACCCCTTTTGACTTGCCACCCTTCAGTTAGGGGTCGTTCATAAAATACGTAGCTCGTCAAAGGGGAGGGGGAGTCTAAATTTCCAAAAAAATGGGCTACGTAGTTTATGGACGACCCCTTATAAGTTAAAATAGTTAAGAGAAAGTAGTAGAGGGGAGGAAGAATAGAAAAAAATAAAACGAAGAAGATTATAAACAAAGGAATATAAACATAGCAAAAGAAATTATAATAAAATTAAAAAGTATGGAAGGAAAGGAAGCAGGAAGGGAAAAGTATAAGGAAAAGCTTGAATATTAGGGATTAGATAAAAGAAAGGAAAACCAGTTTTGAATTTTGGATAAATGAGACTCAGAATGTGTAAGGGATAGATTGAAGATTAGGAATGTAGGTCAATGTCAGTATAACAAAGAAGAGGAGGAGAGAGAGGAGAACAAGAAAATGAATGAAGGGAGGAGAAGAAGATAAAGAATAAGCAAGAAGAGCAATAGAACAAGAAACTTGAAAGGAAGGCAAGAAAGAAAGTGAGCAGTAAGTTTAGAAAAGAAGGTGAAGGTATAAGATTCAAACAAGAAAATCAAAGAAGGAAGGAGAAAACGAGAAGGAGGAACAAGAAAATTAAGGAAGGAATGAGAGAGAAATAAAAAGTACAAAGTAGGGTATGAAATTGAAAAAAGGAAAGAAGGGGAGAGAGAGAGAGAGAGAGAAAGAAAGAAGGAGAATAAGGACAAAGATGAGAACAAGACAAAAATGAAAGTAGGAAGGAGATAGAAGAGGAGTATCAATTAAAGTACAACAAAAAAATTAAGAAGAAATGAGAAAAGAACAGAGCATGAAGTTGAGTAGAAAAAAAATTAAGAAAGGAAGAAAAAAGCAGAAGAGTAAGATAAAGCCCAGAACAAGAAAATGAAGAAAATATGGAGAAAGAAAAGGAGGAAGATTAGAATAATAAGATTAGAATAATCTAAAGAAGAAAATCAAGGAAGGAAGGAGAGAAAGAAGGAGGAAGTTAAGGAAGAAGATAAGAAAAAGAAAATGAAAGAGTAGGAACAAGAGCAGTAGGACAAGGCGCAAGAAACTTTAGGCATGAAAGAGAGACAGGAAGGAGAAGTAGATTAAGAAAGGTAAATGAAGGAAGGAAGGAGGGAAGAGAAGGAGTAAGAACACGAGTAGAATAAGTAAAATAAAGATGGAAGGAAAGAATAAAGGAGGAAGGTCAGGAGTAGAACAAGAAAATTATGGACAGAAAAAGAGAAGGAAGAAACAGAGAGAGGGGGGAGGGGGAGACAAAAGTAGACGAAGAAAATGATAGAAGGAGGGAGAAAGAGAAGGAGGAAGATTAGGATTTAAACAAGAATATTAAGGAAGTAACGAGAGAGGAAGAAGATGAGGACAAGAACAAGGAACTTAAGGAAGGAGAAAGAGAGGGAGTACCACCTGGAGTAGAAAAAGAGAATTAATGAAGGACGGAGAGAGAAAAGTAAGAAGTTGAGGTAGAAAACTAGAAGAACAAAAAATAAAGGAAGGAATGCAAAAAAGAAGGAGCAAGAAGAAGTAAGAAGAGCAATAGCACAAGAAACTTAAGAAATGAGAGAGACAGAGAGAGAAAGACGGAGAAGAAGTGGAGTAAAAAACAAAATTAAGGAAGGAAGGAAGGAAGGAAAGAAAGAAAGAAAGAGAAAGAGTAAGCACACGAGTAGATCAAGAAAACTTGGAAGGAACTATGGAAGGAAGGAGAGAGGAAGGGACACAGGAAAAGAAAATGTTAAATTACAAGATGAACTTGGATTTATACTAGTATATGTCTGTAGACTTCCAATTCGACTTAAAATTTAAGAAGAGTTGCATTGAAAAATAACATTTTGGTTTTTCTGTGGAGGATGGTGAGGAGTAGAACAAAAAAATTGTGAAAAGAAAGAGCGAGTGAGGGAACAGAGAGATAGGAAGAATAAGAGTAGAACAAGAAAATGAAGGAACGAATATGAAGGAAATGAATACTCTCCCTCTGGAGAGAGACAAAGAAGAAGAAGAACAGGAGTAAAATAAGAAAAGGAAGAAAGGAAGGAAAGAGGAGAAAGATGAGAAAAAGAAGAAAGTGGAGAAAAAGGAAGGTGACGAGTAGAACATGAAAATTATGAGAGATTTTAGCCCTCATGTCAAATAGTTTGGAAGCTAGGGCGATTCACAATCGGGACATAGAAAGGGTTCCGCTTTACGGGTACGGAACCCTAAAAATGAAGGAAGAAATGAAAAAGAGGGAAGAAGAGTGGAGTAAGAAAATTAAGGACGGAAGGAAAAAAGGCCGAAGAATACAACAGAGAAGCAGAAGATTGGTAGGATGAAGTAGTGGATGAGGAGGAAGAGGTGGAAGGAAGGGGCAGAGGAAAAAGAAATAGATAAGGAAGAGAAATAGGTGGATGGAAGCAGAAGATGCAAGAGGAAGTAAGAAGAAAAAAGCACTTAAAAAGAAGAAAAGGAGAATGCAAGAAAACAATTAAGAAAACTCTGAAAA
>WNHD01007763.1:0-11367 GCA_011057455.1 Ganaspis sp. Gsp50
AATATGCCCTTAGTATTTTTTCTGGTTAAATTAACTAGAATTCTGGTTAACTTAACTAAAATTCTAGTTGACTTAACTAATATTCTGGTTGACTTAACTGAAATTCTGGTTAACTTAACTAAAATTCTAGTTGACTTAACCAATATTCTGGTTGACTTAACTAGAATTCTGGTTAACTTAACTAAAATTCTAGTTGACTTAACTAATATTCTGGTTGACTTAACTAATATTCTAGTTAATTTAACCAGAAAAAATAGTAAGGATTTAACATTCCTTTCTGGTTAAGTTAACAAGACATTTTTTTCAGTGTATATTCAGAAGTAGAGAGAAAAAAACCTTTGGTTGAAAGTAATTAAAACTGCATAAAATCTTCAATATCGTTCCATTATTTATTTGAGACATCAAATTTCTGTTGCAGAAAATAATTATGAAGCGTAATGTTGAAAGAAATTTCATGGGGCTTATATAAAAGTAAATATAATCAAATAAATGATAGCCATATAAAAGTTTACAATAAATGGTCATTTTTTAAGAATGATTAAAAAAATATTTTAAATTAAGTGTAATGTAATGTTACTACTCTCTAAACTTGAATCAGTGAAAAGTCACTGATTTAACCAATGAACAAGAAACTTGCTAGTTTGCAAGTAAAAGCCACTGCGAATCAGTGAATGACCACTAATTGAAATAATGAAAATTTACTATTTCAAATAGTCATTTACCTTTTGCACTTCTGTCAGTGACTATTCACTGATTCGCAAAGGTATACTTATAACAGGATTATTCATTAATTTTTCACTGCTAATCAGTTACTATTCACTGCTAATCAGTTACTATTCACTGCTAATCAGTTACTATTCACTGCTACTCAGTTATAATTCACTGATTCAGATTTGGAGAGTATGATATGTATGGTATTAAGAGTTTAATGTAAAGTTTGTAGTGAATAATTGAGTAATCTATTGTAACGTGCCTAAAGTTTTCCCTATAAATTCTATTTGTAAGTGTAATGACAAAACTAGATGAAGATTGTTCAACACTTTTAATGTAGCCTTTTGAAATACGCCTTTCAAACAAGCTTATAAATTAACGACTTGATTCTGAGTAACTTGCTAATTGTAAAAGACAAACTCTAAGGAGCAGTCTATCTACAAAACTTGTTTAACACTAATATTATTTAAACATATATTAGTATCAACAGATACCATAAACTCCAACAAAAACATTATAGAAAGCAACAAGAACGCATTCAGGATCTAACACTTGTTACTTATGACTTGAGAATTTGAACTATTATAGCACGAGTAACAATTATTGAACGTCATTAATTAAGCACTAACATGCATTCACCAATAACGATCTGGTTGTTAAAAATGTTGATTAATTTTCTGGGATAATTTTTATCGAATTTTTTCTTTTTGTAAACACTTATCATATAGAACAAAACGAGCATGCCTTTCGATTCGAAACTCCAATGTATGAGACGATCGGGGCTTTTATGTTTTCTTTTTAACTGCTAAACAATTTATTTCGATATAAATAAATCGCACATAATAGCCCTGAATTTTGTAGAAACTGTGAAATGTATTTGACTAGAGCAGAAGAAATGTAAATCAGGTTGTTAGAGGTACACAGCATCAGAGTAAAGTATTCATGCATGTTTTCAGACCATATTTTGGTTTGTAGACTTGACTAATATGCAAAGAGGATTTCAGTTCAACTCGAAAACATGTATTTAGAACATGCTGAGTTATGTCAATTCGATGCAAAAGCAGAACTTCCCGAGGAATAACTGTGAAATATCTGTTTGACATCAGAAATTAATTTTCGTATATAATTTGGGTTTCAATGTTGGTATTTAGAATCATATATCTTCATTATTAGTTAACATAACGAATGAAATTTGTCTGAATATTATCCATATTATGAACATTTTTCCTAGTCATTAAAATATTAATCTTTATATTCGGAATTTTGTTTATATTTGATTTCTTAATATTAGTAATATTACTTGTAACATTACTTTTTTATAAGTAAGTTTATAAGTTCACTCAAGTCTTCAATAATAAATTATCCGAATTAGCTTTTGTTTTCATATTCTTAAGAAAACGTGACAAAAAATTATTAAAGTCCAATTTTTCTGGTCGAATTGTTTCTTTTTGAATTGATTCTGATGTCATGAAATGAGTACCGTTCCAATTCTGTTACTAAGGTTTAGCTGAAAAGGATATAAGGATCATTGCCAGGATAACAAATTTCGTTTGTTAAACATTATTT
Organism: Ganaspis sp. Gsp50; assembly: GCA_011057455.1. Lineage (NCBI taxonomy): Eukaryota > Metazoa > Arthropoda > Insecta > Hymenoptera > Figitidae > Ganaspis > Ganaspis sp. Gsp50. Next base: position 2,278 of record WNHD01007763.1, read on the forward strand.
TATATGTATCTTTTTATCAAGTGACGATTTACTTTTAATACTGAATTATTTTTGTGGTTATTAAAAGTTTAATTTAGAACAATTTTCTTTATTTAAGAAAATGGAATTTTATATTAATTGAATAATAATTTGATTTGTTTTTAACGTTAAATTTGTTATCTCAAATACAATCCTTCTTGCTGATGAATTAGTTAACGATTTAGAAAAACCTAGTCATGCAAAAAGAACGAATCAGAAAAATCGTATGCAATTGTTGCAAGACCATTTTCAGAACAATAAATGTTTATTTAACTTACCCATATAATCTACTATCTCGCAAACTGCTCCTGTTTCAAAAAATGCAAAATTGATGATTAATACTCGAAAACTGCGGTTTCGAATAATTTAAAAAGATACTTACGAAAATAATAGATTCAATGCAAACACAGGATAAGTAATAAAGGAAACATAAGATAATGAATTAATAGTCATTTATTGGTGAAATAATATTACATAAATTATATGTAATTTAATAACTTATAAATCTATAAAAACTTAACAGAAATTATTTACCTTAATTTGTAGAGTTGTCAAAAAATTATAATTATCAAAGTAACGGTCACATAAAAAATTATATTTATAAAATACATTTTTATGTCAAAATAAATTCGGATTTATAATTAATTAAATTATTTTATAATTAATTTGATTCAATTTAAACTGTATTCTTTATCATCGGTTAAAAAATAAATAAAATGTAACGAAAGCCATGAAACTTTCTCTGTAAATGGGAATCAGTGAGAAAATCAATTATTTAACCAGTGAGGTAGAAATTGACTGATTTGAAACTGGATAACACTATGAAAATCAGTAAATAGCACTGAAGATCAGTGAATTACTGCTAATTAAATGAGTGAAAGTTCACTCATTTAATCAGTGAATATTAACTGATTCGCAATGTATATTTATTTCTGTATCATTTAGTAACTATTCACAGATTCAGATTTAGAGAGTTTAATGTAAATTGTCAATAATTTGATCATGCCAAAAAATTAATAATAATTATGACGCGTAGATCATTTATCTATAAATAAAATTCAGTGTCCAACAATTTGTTTTTAAAAATAATAATCGTTTTAAATAATGAAATGTAAAAAAGAAGCTTACATAATCTAGAAAATCTAAAAGTAAATAATGTAAATCACAACACTTTATTGTATTACAATATCAAGGATTCAAAATATACAATATCAAAGATATTGTGTTACAATATAAAAAAAATACTTTCCTTAACATTATTAAACGTAACTTAATTTCTTTAGCATTCAATAATGATGTAAATGTAGAGCAAATGTTGGATCTTTCTCTTTCAATTAATATTTATTTGAAGCACAGAATGTGCAGTCTTGTACGAATCTGGCAATGCTTCGCAATTATCATTTTTTATACATTATATGAACACGTTCATGATCGATTTCTTACAAATTGAGAAGGCGTTTTCAATTCATCGTCCGAAAGTTGAATAATCAACGATCCTAACAATAAAATAAATTTTAATCTTGTTTTACTATCTTGTGCAAAGCAAAGAAAAAGAAGATACGTACAAATTATCAGCTTTTTCATTAATATTTTATTAAAATTTCCTACGAATCAATAGTTCCATTTGTAAACAAATTATTAGTCTTTTTACAACAAATTCTAGAAAAACAATTTAATTTGTAACAATTTCGTAAATAATTAATGTTTTATCATCAGTTTATAGATAATTGTTTGTACTTTCTAAATTAACATATTTTGAGGAACTATAAAATACCCAATTAAAGTCTTATTTAATATTAGAAATTAATAACATTAAGTAAGTAAGTAGTAAATTAAAACTTACAAAATACAAATCTTAGATAAAAATGACTGAAAAGTACACAATGTTTTAAATCAACGAAAATGAAACAAACATTTTTCCTTACGTAAATTTATAAAATTAATTTTATTAAATAATTTTATTTAAAAATTGGTAAAATATTGTCGAAAAAACGAAAAGGATTTTTGTTTTAAATTGAGAAGACACATGCAATAATATTGTAGTAAGTTATTGCATGTGGCATCTCAGTTATAAAAAACGTAGAAAATTTCTCTGTTATTTCTGTAGAATAAAATACTTTATTGTTATATTTTTAATACTTAAGCTACTTTATAAAAATTTGATATACTGTTATATACTCGGATAGTTACAATATTTGTAAAGAAAAGCTGATATAGAAACATATCTTCATTTTAATGCACTTATATATATTTATTATGAAAAATACTTTCATTTAGAGACTTGTGCTTTTATGAGAAATTACGTTATTCTAATTGAATATTTAATGCAATCGTTAATTATGAAAGATTCGTCTTTCTATGTATCTTAGCGAATGCGCAGCTGTAAAGTGTAAAGTGCTACCAACTTAAAAATATAGAAAAGAACACGAGTAAACACACTCCCATAATGGAAGTGAACACGCTTAAGTTGGCAGCACTTGCAAAGAATTTCTGCGCAGACGCCGTTAAAAAAAGAAAGCGTATTTGAGGAATTTATACCAATAGCTGAATTTAGATGGTGTAATCACACTCATAATTACTTTATTTTGCAGTACGATGTTGATATTAAACTAAATATTATTTATATAATAACTTCGGTGAGATTGGACGGAGTATTTCCATTTATTAAATGTATTTGAGCATAAAATGAATCTTGTGAAGCTTTAACAATGAAGACAACTCGAGTTTTTTTTGTTAAATCTACTTCATAATCTCATTGTTTTTTCATTGTTCAAATACTTCTTTAAATGTAATTAAAACTGAATTATACAAGTTTCTTTTATTAAAAATTTAATACTAATGTGCGTACGTTCGTAATTAAAGCAATATAGCTTTTCTCAAAATGCGTGTCGAAATTCAATATCCATTGAAAAGTTTTTCAATGTTTTTTTCATTATTGCAAAGTTCAATGATAGTAAAAATTGCACATTCTTTAAAATTGAAAACTATTTTAAAAAGCATCATGTCAATTGTTCTTTGTAAAATTAAGATATCCAAATTATAAGTTCAATTTATCTTTAGGTTATATAGTAAAGTACAAATGAATACAGTAAAAGTAGTAACAATAATTAATAAATCGAATTCTGAATCAATCAGCTAATAAAAATTAATTTAAAAGCCAAATTTCGTCATATGTACCCTACGATACAATTATTTTCTCAAGTATTCAAGTTTATTTTTCGTGTCATAAATTTTTTTTTAAAAAAAAAATCAATTTTGCACCTAAGGAATCACTGCCTTGTTGCTGTACGAGTTTGGTGTGTATTTGATTTTGGGTTCATTTTTGTAAACGTACCTGCCATTATTGTGCCTGAATAATGCTAAAATTTCTTCAAAGGTTTTGTTCTTTGTTTCGGGTACTTTCTTGTACGTAAAGATCCAAAAGATGGCTAAAAATGCACTGAACGGTAGGAACGTGTAGTTGTCGAGAGCACTCTGTAAAAAGAAATTTTGTTCATAAAAAGTGAGGTAAACAAATACATAATAACAAATACAAATAAATTTTTCAGTTTTATAAAATTCTTATTTAAATGAAAGAAAAATGAAAAATACCAAGTGCTGAAAAGAAGGGAATTTCTACCTTCATTTTTAGAAAACCGATTCCAACGACGAAATTAGCCATCCAGTTGACAAGTACAGCAATGGACATGGCTGCAGGTCTAGGTCCTTGAGAGAATAGCTCGGCTGTTATCATCCAGGGAATGGATCCGGGTCCCACGGCGAAAAACATTACAAAACTGAGCGTTGAAACCACCGAGAGATAAGACATCCAGTCAATCATTTCCTGTACGTAACCAAAAAACTCCTATCAGGCGGTAGTATTGAGTTCTTCTTTCCTGAGCAGCTGGAGGAGCCTCAGGAGCAACTCAAAAAAACAACTCATTCATTGAAATAAATTAAACCACAAATCCTCATGCAGCATGCAGCTCAAATCCTGCGTTAAGTGATAAAGTGTTAGTGAAAAATAGCGTACAGTACAGCATTGTGCATCCTTGTATCATACTTAACTTGATATTAATAAGCTGTGTTGCTCATTGCTTAAAAAAATCCTAACGTGAATCGTGGACTCCCCGTTCCTTTCTGAATATTAAGACCATGTCATAAAAAATTAAGTGGGTGATCACATGATCCACAAAGCAAAATTTTTCACCCGCTTTACTCTTAAAATAGTTAAACATAAAAATTGGTACACTTTCATAAAATATCAGAATGATATTTATTAACAATTTAAAAAAAAAAAAAATTAAAAATAATTTCAAACAAAATTGTTAATAAATTTATACCAGAAAGCCTATTCTGATATCTTATGAATTATATTCATATTAAATACCAATTCTTTTAACGATGTTTATTATTTTAAGAGCAAAACAATGGCAAAATTTTGATTTATGGGTCATGTGGCAACCTACATCATTTTCCATAATATGCCCTTAAATTTCATTAAATTAATAGCATTGGACAAGAATCTTTAACAAAACAAACTATTGTTGTAAAGAAGCATTTGACTATAGTTATATTGTATAGTATAGTATAGTATAGTATAGTATAGTATAGTATAGTTCTATTAATTTTTTACAACTATGAATCATTTTAAAAATTTTCTACTTGCAAAGATATATTTTTGCAGTTGAAATAACCTTTTCAAAAAGACATGTTACTATGAAACTGGATAAGGCTTTTAAAAGCAGAAAACGCAACATTACATTTCACGAAAAATTCCTTTGAGAATTGTATGATACTACTTATTGCCGTGAACACGTTTCTCACAACACGTTTAAACCCCTTATGGCCCTTTCCACTTTAGCGTACTGACATTTGAGTACATTTTGAATTTTTCAGATTACACTTAATGTCCCACTTCAAAGAAACGTTTCGTACTTTCCGCCGTTTATACTTTAATCATGCTTTATAAAGACAAATGATTTTTTAAACATAATTTTACAAGTTCTATTATATAAGTTCTATCTTCTAAACAATGATCACGAACTTCAGCGCAGACTCTAATGTACGCAAAGAGCGTATTATAAGGGGCTTTTTGGAAAATTACATATAATGTAGACCTAGACAGTGTAAATTGTCTCATTGTGAATGTATCCAAATTTATAAATTTTTTGGATCACGCATTTATTTTTCCCAATGCCTACACTACTCTTTGTTTAATATTTTATAGATATTTGAATCTGTTATAAAATTAAGTGAGATTGATTGATATTGTATACTTTATGTAATTTAAATATCTAACCACGTTAATTTCTACTTGTCAACTCTAATTTTGATATCGTAATCATAAACACCTTGTCTCGGAAAATTGAATTTATGTTTTGCGGTTTCAATTTCGCGACTACAATGCTAAGTTCATACAAAGATGCAATCAAAGTATCGCGACTTGATTAGATTTTCGTCTTTCTAATGAAGTAATCATTAATATCGCAGCCTGAATGTGGCGCGAAATCTATAGTGTGAATAGAATCCTGTAACAGGTTTGAGCTAAAAGGAACGTAAGTTGATAATAACGGATGTCAGATAATTATCTCCTCCAGAGTCACGAAAGAGGTCAAAGATGATTGAAGGAGGGGAAAGGAACAGGGAAAAATAAAAGATTTTTAATAATAATAAGCATGCGTGCAAAGCATTGTGCATGATAATGATTTGAAAAAAATATTTACAATGTAAATAGACTGAAGCCGTTTTGTACTTTTTGATGATTATAATCATCAAAAAGTACAAAACGGCTTTTTTGAATGATTATTGAATGATGGTAACCTCCCTTATGTTATTATCATGTAGAATAAGAGAAAAAGAATTACACAAAGAAACTTATAACCTGCAAACTGCGTTGTTAAAAGTTAAAATTAACCGAGTAAATTGGTTACTTATAAGCAAAGATTACATGTAAACATATTACACTGAAAGAAAATATTTAAGACATTTTAATAAACGCATTGTACTTTTTAATATAAAAGTAACGATTTAGGGAAAACGGTAAAAAATGAGAAAAATTAGTATAAAAATATTAGAAGTTAGAAAAGAAATTTCAAGCTTTAGTAATTATATTACAAACATCAACACAATTATATTGATGTTTGTAATATACTTACTAAAGCTTAAAATTTCAATTCTAACTTTTAATATTTTTATACTAATTTTTCTCATTTTTTACCGTTTTCCCTAAATCGTTACTTTTATATTAAAAGTGATATATGAATATGGGATACTTTCAGCACAGTGTACCAGCATGCAGTATTGTCCTAAAGTGAAAATTAATCATATCCGCAGTTCAAGTTAATCTTCCTGGATGTACACTTTTAATCTAGTTAATCTAATCCATTTAGTTAATTTAATCTAATTCGAAATTTAGATAATAGTTTTTACTTTGTAGCGACAGAATAAGATCATAAAAATTATAAAAACCTATAATTTGATAAAAGAATGAAATTAAACATAACTATTTCCCACAATTTTTAGTACTACCGTAGTGGTGAAATTTTTAGAGAAATTTTCCCCAGTTTATTTTTTCTTTTAGAGAAATCCAAAGTTTTGATCTTAGAAACAAAGCCTATTAAAATTAATCCGGGTATAAGATGTGTAAACGTTTTTTAATTGCATTGAATAGGAAGTATTTTATTACAAGGTGCTCTCTAAATCTGAATCAGCGAAAATTCAACAGAGTTCGCTGATTCACAGCGCAGATTGCACAGCTGGTAATCAGCGAATGAAAATCCGTTGTTTTGCAGCTAATAGTCGCTGATTCTCAGCTAATAGTCGCTGATTCGCAGCGAATATTCGCTGATTGACCAGCGTAGACTGCACAGCTGCTAATCAGCGGAGTTTCGCTGATTCAGATTTAGAGAGTTTCGTGCGGGTTAAGGAATACTTAATATTAGATGAATGATAGGGAAGAAATTAAAATGAAATCTTGATGAATAAAAGTTTGTTAAAATTACAGCGGTGATAGTCTCTCACTCTTGGTGCAGTGCCGTTCTTCCGCTGTGAACAAAGTGTTAATCCACGCACTTTTGTGCATGTACAGTAGACGATTTTACTGTCATTTTAATGCAAAATTATTGACAATAATTTCCTCTATTGTATTTACATACTTGTATGTATTTATAGATAGTATATAGATTTATACAGTGCAACAAAAGCACAAGTGAACTTTTATTTACAATCCTGAGGGTATCTTCATAAATGCTAATTACTACGAATTTTAAAAAGCTTTGGCAATTCTTCCAAGGAAAATATATTTTTCTTCTCCCTGTATTTTAGAGTTTAACTTGGGAACTATGAAAATTTCTTTTTGATTCTTATTTTCTAGTTGTTTTATTTGCCGATTTTACTATTTTATATTTTTTATACTGTTCCGACAATTTTTACTGTTTTATCTAGCGTAACTTTAATTTCACAATTATTTTAATATTAAATCTTTGAGAATGAATTGATGATTTAAAACTTCCATATTTTTATGGAATCCGGCAATTTTACTGTTTTATCTAATGTAACTTTAATTTCATCTTAAATTATTTTAATATTAAATCTTTGAGAATGAATTGATTATTTAAAACTTCCATATTTTTATAGTCTCATCTTTTTTGTTTAATATCTGATAATATTGGATTTGATGAAGTTACTTTTACTACTTTTTGTTCTCTTGTTTTTCATTACTACAATCCTTCAATTCAAATTACCATTGTTCCCAATTGTAATTTGCATTGTGCATAAAGTGGAAGTGAATCGATTTAATTAGTGATTTGACCAGAACGAGAAGCATTGTGTCTGTTTTATGGAGAAGAATATTGTTTTAAAGTTTGAACTCACCTTTATGAGGAAGGAGATAGTGATGAATATGGAGAAGATAAACATGCCACCGAGGCCGTATAGATGCAAAGTTCGCCTCCCTGTTCTGTCCATGAGGAAAATGGAAACGATCGTCATTACAACCATAATTGATCCTATACCGATGTTGGCAAACTTGGCACTCTCTTCCGTTAAACCGGAGCTCATGAACAAACTCGTTGAATAGTAAAATACCTTCAAGAGAAAATAACAATGCATATTCAGCATTTACAAAAGAGCATTCTCTTCTGCATAAACTTTTGAATTAAATCTCTTATAATTGTGGCTATACTCTGTAGTTAAAACTTATAGCTATAACCTATAGCTAGAACTTATAGCTAGAATCTACAGTTAAAATCTATTGTTAAATCTATAGTATTATTATTTTTTATTATATTTTGAGAAGTAGTTTAAATCAGTTGAAATTTCTGTTTTATATAATATAATAATAATTTTTTTATATACGTATATTTTTTTTATACGTATATTGTTATCTACTTTTTCAGTGCATATTTTATTGAAATAAATGCTTACAGCATTAATGCCCGAAAGTTGTTGCGAAAGTTGCATGACAATTCCAATGACAAGAGGCGCCCTTAAAGTTGGACTGCATATTAACTCTGTCATTGAAATGGTAGACTCTGCCTGTTGAGCTCTTTCTTCCGCCCTCATTTCTTCAATATCTTCTTCTACTTGGTTACTGGCGCGTAATCTCCTCAAGGCTTTTCTTGCCTCTTCTTCCCATTGTTTGGTTATAAGTAAATATCTAGAAACACATTTCACAGTGTACTCATCCCAAATTATAAAATACTGCTGCCAAAAATTGTTGGATTATGTGAATCTACTTTCATTTAGTAGTCAACATTTTAAAAGTAATAGTGCTGTGTGGATGATTTAGTGCAGAGATGACTAAAAAGGATGTGCTTTATAGATGGTTTTTTTAGAATTCTAAGTTCACGTAAAATAGTAAAATGATTTTGGGATGTAGGAGAAATACAGGACTGACAATTCTCAGTTAGTCGCATTTGGTAATTATATTTGGTAATTAATTTGGCAATTTTTTAAATTAGTTTTTCAATATTTAAATATTTTTGCTTCCTTCATGTATACCCATTTCGGGTTTTTACATATCTAATACCCCTCCCAATTCTTCTCCATAAGTCCCCGCATTTATTCCCCCTAGCTTGCGTCCGTAGCCGA